>SNQJ01S0019201.1:95600-132732 GCA_010110895.2 Picea sitchensis | reverse complement strand
ATAGATAGATAGATAACAGATGCTCTGCTCCCGAAGATTTTTAGACAATAACAGTCCCTCCAAGCAACCTTGCTTCTAGGTAATGTTTATATTATTATATTTAAACTTAAAAAATAATACTTATAAAAATAATAATAATATATGTTATTTAAATATAAATATAAATGAAAATAAAAATATTTATAATGATATTTGATAAGTCTATTTAATATAAAAATTGTTATATAGTAAAAATAAAAATAAAAATTGTAAAAAAAATCACATATATTGACTTTTTGCTTTACAAAATTTTAAAGCTTCATCTTTTAACACTATTTTTATCCATCAATTCTCATAGCCTCTTCTAGGCTTCCAAGATATTTCTAGCAACTCAATTTAAGGAAAAAGGGTTCTAGCAACCTGGCTCAAGAACATTCTACAATGTAAACAGAACCTAAATGATGTGCTTTCAAAACCAAAGGAAGACCCCGAGCTACGGTGCAAATGAGGTTCAAGTACAACCTTTAAAAAGTTGAAAATGGTTCAAATCTCATGAATCCACCCAGCCACTTTAATAACATTTAAAATTGGTCATCATGGTCTGAGAAACAATCAAGTTGAATAACATTTCAAATTGGTCATCATGGTCTGAAAAACAATCAAGTTAAATAATAAAATGAATAGTAGGGAAATAACAACCAGTGTAAATCCATGTTAACCCCAATTCTATTAAACATTGCGAAACCCACCAAACAAATAAAATACCCTTTAATATTTTAAAAAATGTAATTAAAATATATGCAACAAAACAAGGTTTAAACTTTAAACATGTATGTCTGCAATGCCCTATTTCTAAGTATATACATTCCATATGAAAGATAGCAGATATATTTATTTTTCTCAACAACTATGACAACCCAAAAGCCCGGTGGGTTAGCTCGAGGGGTTGAGATCTGTGCATTGCAAACAGGAGGTCTCGGGGTCAAGTCTTCAGGCTGGTTGTCTTTGTGAGGGCCTCATTCGATGTCCCTGTGGAATTAAGTTGCCAAAACTGCAACCAGTCGGTTTACATTTTAAACATGGTTTAAAACTTTAAACATGTATGTCTGCAATGCCCTGTTTCCAAGTATATACATTCCATATGAAAGATAGCAGATATACTTATTCTTCTCAACAACTATGACAACCCAAAATCCCGGTGGGTTAGCTCGAGTGGTTGAGAGCTGTGTATTGCAAGCAGGAGGTCTTGGGGTCAAGTCTCCAGGCTGGTTGTCTTTGTGAGGGCCTCATTCGATGTCCCTGTGGAATTAAGTTGCCAAAATTGCAACCAATCGGTTTACCCCCGTACCATCCTTAAAATGAAGGGAACTACCAGGAGGGTTTCCCGAGATATGTATTCCATTGAAAAAAATAATAATAACAACCCAAAAATTTAAACTTTAGAGGAAATTAATAACGTAGAACCTAAACTATTGTAACAATTTTGTTAATCGGTCTTGGTTAGTTGGTAAAGCTGAAAATTTTCAATATCTTTTAAGGAAGTTTTGTTCATATTTGTCACTGTTCGTGTTCCTCACATACTGATAATAAAAATATCATACGAAGAAGTGGTAATAAAATTATAAAAGGCATCATTTTTTCACTGTTTATGTTTGTCGCATAGTGATAATAAAGAATATCTTTTAAAAATATAAGAAGTGAAAATAAGAAGCTTCCTTTGGTTTTAAAAATATTTTTATTAATTGTAACTGTTCGTGTTCATCAGATACTGATAATAAAAAATATCATCCTTTTAAAAAATATTAAACGAAGAAGTGGTAATAAAAAGCATGCTTTGTCACCGTTTATGTTTATCACATACTGATAATTAAAAGAATCATCTTTCTGAAAAAATATTATAAGAAGAAGTGAGAATAAATAGCATCGTTTTGTCACTGTTTATGTTTGTCAAATATACCTGATAATAAAAAAATGTCATCAGAAGTGATAATAAGAAGCATGATTTTGTGAAAAGAAATTAAAAATATTTTTGTTATCAGTATTTTAACGGACGTACAAATGGCCATTAGAAAGAAAATCAAGAAATTTGTCCACGAATTTTATCTGGCACATAGAAATTTGTCAGCGATTTTTTTTAATTTTTTATCTGACACGCAGTTGGGCATTAGAGAGAAAATCAAGAATTCTGTCAATAAATCTTGATTAGTTGGTGAAGATGACGTATTTAATACGCAGTGAGGTTCTCTCATATTTGTCACGTGGTGATTCTAGGAAGCATCTGTTAAAATAAAAAAATTAAAAGACAAATGCAGGCTGTTATCTCCAGTAATTTACAATGAACCGTTTTATTGTAAATCGCATGTGTGAAGATGTAGGGACATGCTTTCCGTTAAAATTTAACTGGCCTTGGATTTTTAAAAATCATGATTTATATTAATTTAGCTGGCCCTTGGAAAAAACATGGCAGGGGTTCGAAAAAGAACTAAAATACCTGGCATGCTCTCTCGACACTTGATCATTAACCTCGAATTCATCTTCCCTGCTGGCATTGCCACCAGATACCAGCGAAAACCCGGAATCGCTGCTGCCGCCCGAGCTGCTTAACACAGCAAGGCGCCTTCTGTACTCAAACCACACACACACCATGTGCAATGCACACTGCAAAGCATACCCTACAATCCAAACCCTGAGAGGCGTCCGAGGGTTCTCACGCGTACTCAAACTCAAAACTACGACGGCAATGCAAACAAAGACGAGATTCCACAAGAAGTCAAGAACCACAACCGGCCTCGAGTACGCCCAATCCGTCTGCCGCTCCTCCAATTCATCAGCCGCGGCTTCCCGCACCAGCCTGGACGGCTCCCTCAGTATCCTCCTGCCGCTAGCCCGACGCAGAAACCGCGCAGCCCCGCGGATGCTAGCCCGCCTCGGCAAGTTACTGTTGCTGCTGCCGCTGGCCTCCGGGGGATTCGAACCGTCGCCGTTCGAAAGCAAGGGAGTCGTGAATACTGTAAAATTCTGTCCTGAATGTGAAGGTCTGAAACTTCCTCCTCTGTCCATGACAGCAGCTTTCACCCAAATTTCGTACTAAAAAACCAAAATTCAGCTCGGGACTTGAAGCTTTGCACAGTCACCACCAAATTTCTTCCTGAAATACCCTTTCTGCACGGAATTTAAAGCTTTGCAGTTATATTTCTGAAGCCATCGTCGTCGTAACCTTGACTTCTACGGTAGTGTGGCATCGTATGCTCCATTTTTACACTACTCTACGCATCGGAGAGCTACGTCTTCGTCATGGAAGGCTAAATTTTGTAGCAGGGCAGGGGATTTCAGGTAGTTTAATACTTCAATCAATCACGAAACAATACTTACTTTAAAAACACAAACTTGTAAGTGGGCTTTAATTAGACAGAACGTGCCGCCGGAATCCTATGAACTGTCAAACGGATCCGATATGTTAGTTTATCCAATTTCTTTTCACGTTTGATTTTAAATTCAATCGAGATCTTACAAAAAATTTCAATGGCGTGCGTGACGGAGGGAGGGATTATCCGAATCCATTGCCGTTACTTGACGGACGGATTATTTCATTTTGCCATATCCGAAAGCTAAGTTTGGTTTGCCATATCAATGTTCTTGAGCCAAAATATAATTTATAGACGAAACATATTTAATTTTCAATTATCTTATTTCAATAAATTCGATATCATCTCATACAAACTTTTAGTTATTGTTAGAATTTTATCATAATTCAAGTTGAAAAGTTGATTAGAATTGTGAAAGTGGCGAGCACTTTATAATTATAAAAATTTACTTCCATGTTTGTTTTTTCGCTGGAGTTGGAAATTAATCAATGGTTTGTGGAGTTTGCATTGTAGAAACTTGATAAACCACCTTACTTGAGGAGGTATTGAATCTAAATGAATAAAGTACAACAAAGGGGTATTAACTTCTTTTGTGTATACATTATGTTCTAAGTGCATATTGGGATTAGGTATAAGTCACATTTAAGACTTTTTATGTACTGGGAAGTTTTTTTTGATTCAATATTGAATAACGATGACACTATGTTTTTTGAGGGAAAAAATATATTTTGTGTATGTTTTAGATCTTTGTTTATGATGTGGTCCTAATCTATTGATGCACTAAAATTTGGAATGATGTTAATCTATGGCTCTAGTTATAGTGTAGATTGGTCCAACAATGATGTGTTATAAGGTTGCACTAGTTCCACATTGAAAATAGGATGTTAAGTTTCAAGTATAGTAATAAATCTAATTAAAATGCATACTTGCCAACTAACTTGATGATGGTATGTGGACCATATTAGAGTGGGAGAATTTTCTTTTTTGTGGGATCTTTTGAATAACGCCTTCTGAATGTGTAACTAGACTTGGCCATTGATTTTGTAACAATGAAGGGTAAGGTGTTGACTCTGACATTGCTTATATGTGTCGGTAGTGTCAACTCAAAGATATCATGAAATCGTCATTGAACATTATGAACTTACTTAATAAACTTGATTATTTTGTTAGCTCCCTTCAACGTTGAAGTCAAATTTCTTATAATAGTTGGCACATGGTAAGCGACATTAATCGCATTGCAAGTTGGAAGTCAAGGATAACTCAAATGGGTCAATATGTGTTAAAGAGTTGTGTTGAGCTCTATTATAGTTTTGCTAAATGAAATTTGAGTTGTCATCCCAAGTGTATGGGTGCTTCTAATTATAAGTGCACAATAAAATGCTCTAGGGTTTGAGTGGCCACCCTTGTCCGACCATCGATTCGTGGATGGAAAGTTATTGAGATTTCTAGATTTGTATCCAACAACCTAGAGTGAATTCCAAAATGGGTTGAGGAATTGAGAATCTTAATTTTAAATAATGAATGAGTGTAGAACAAAGTTTATCCATATGTGCACAAAGAATAACTTAGCAATATCTTATGTTGAATTAGTTTTGTGGTAAGGCAAGCACTACAATCTTGGAGAACTTATCAACTACAACAAAAATCCGTCAAACTTATGCTTGGAGGTTGGTAAATCCATTGAGACTAACTTCCATTATCATTGTACAATAGGCATATGAATGCTCAATCCTTAGTTTTGTTTTGCAAGTTTAGCAATTGTGCAAGCTATGTAAGTGCAAATAAAGTGTTGTACTTATGTGCAAAGATTCAACCAACAAAATTATTTTTCTAGAATGATAAGAGATGTGTGGATGACAAAGTGACCTACGAGGGTACAATGTGCCTCCTAGTGAAGCTTTTTGTGTTATCCACCATCTAGCACACATAATTGTCAAAGGTTATTGGTCATATTGCCTTCCATATAACATTGTGCTTACATGAGTAGAGATTTCAATATAGGGATAAAAATTGCAATACCCACACAATGTTGGGTATGTGTTATATTCTTTGCATGTGTGTGTGTGTGGGTGCGTCAGATACGACAACTACGTTTGACGATCCCTTCACCTAGAGCTCTGTCGTGTGCATTGGGCACTTTCCTAGGGGGGTCCTAGGGGGGGGCAGGTATGCCCCCCCCTGGTTACGCGCAGCGTTCGGGGCAACGCCCCGAAATTTTTTTTTGGGCGGTTTTTGCTATTTTTAGCGGATTTTGCTATTTTTAGCTGATTTGTAAATTAATCCTGGATTAAGGGATTAGGGTTTTGGTATCTACGGAATACCTAAAAACATGATTAAGGGATTAGGTTTTGGTATCTACGGAATACCTAAAAACATTGTATATATTGTACATGAATGGTGAAATTCGATATAATGAAAATAAAGAAAGGTTTTCCCGGTTGAGGGTTTCCGATAAAATCTCTGTGCAATTCGTATGAGCCATTGATTAATTTTTGCATTGCTTAAGAATCTATGTGCATTGCTTTACATCGCAGTTTAAAACTTACATGTGGTATCGAGCTCATTTTTGGCTTTCCGTGAGGATGCCTTTGTTGCCGGTGGGTTTGGCCCGGTCTTGATAGATCAAGTTTATCTTGGGTCTATGATAAACCCGGTTTAGTGGGAGCTTTTGCATTGGAGATTCAAGTAAAGAAAGAGGAATGGCGAAGCCCATCTAGAATCGTAGGGCGAGGTTCAACGTAAAACTTTGAGCTTAAGTGGAAGCTCAAGATGGAGGACCTTCAGGACAAAGAACAATGGATCGCTATGAATCCTAGTACACAACCTACCAGTACACCACATACTACAAGCACACAAATGCTACTGGTACACAACCTACCAAGACACAAACTACTAGTACACTAGATACTAGTATGTCGAAGGAAGATAGGGACAAGTTGACGTACATAAGGAGTATTATTCAATTTCACCGGGAAGATTTTGTTTTGTTGAATGTCTCGGGAGGATATACAACCAAGGAACTATGGATAAGTTAGGAATTTGTATCAATCAAAAGTCCCCCGTAAACAGTTGTTTCTTCAAAAGAAGTTGTATCATCTTAGGATGGAAGATGGAGATTCTCGCGGATGAGCATTTAAATGCCTTTAATACTCCGGGTAAGTCAACTTGGATATGTTAATAATAATGCATTGCAGAAGAAGATAAAGGTATTACTTTGTTATGTTCTTTGCCGACTCTTGGGATAATCTGGTTGTGCAATAGGTAGTACCACCTCGATCTACATTGAATTATGAGGATGTAGTTGCATCCTTTATATCCAATGAGATGAGGCTTAAAAGCATGGATGGTCACAAAGACAGATGCTTTATTTGTAAGAGGGCTGCACTCCAAGACAGAACCCGTAAGCCTTTGGATGGAGATCTGTAAATCCACAGTAGATCTAAGTCCGTGAAAATCTTTGAGGAAATGTTGGAAGTGTGGTAAACAGGCATTATAAGAAAGATTGCAAGTCTAAGAAGGTTGAAAACGCGATCTATTAGTACCTCTTCCATGGAGTTGAAAACCTCCACTCAAGAAGGAGGTGATGTTTACCTAGCATCTACAAGTACACATGCGTAATTCATCGTATGGTTGATTCCACCTGTGCATCATCATACCGTATGACTCCTCACATTGAGTGGTTCTCTCAATATGAAAAAATATGATGGTGGTGATGTATTCCAGGGAGATGACTCCGACAACAAAAATCTTGGGACGGAAGGGTTAAGTTGTTGCCAATGATGGAAGGATTAGAACTCTTCCCAGGGTTCTACACATTCCAAAAACTAGCCAGAAGCCTTATATCAGAAGTTGGGTGATGCAGGAGGGAAAACTATATTTGAAAAGGACACTTGCAAGATGGTACGAGGAGCTAAATGGTGTTGATGAGGAGTTCACAGGAACTTCACAAGTTGTTGAAGAACTTATACTAATGGGTAACAGTTCCGTTGTCCTTGAGCAGAAAAAAATGAAGGAGACAAGACCAATAACGGCCCCGTAAAAAGAAGACCACGTTGCAGGCATCAAAGGCTCGGGCATATTGGAGAAAAGGACCTCCAACCATACACTAAGAAAAGGTATGATTGAAGGTATGCCTAATTTCACTGATTTTGATTTTTGGGAAAATTGCATATATGGTAAACTTAATCGAGTAAGATTCCCATCCGTACAAAGAGCAAAGGATCCTTTAGAATTGATACACAATGACGCGCTTTGACCCTCGCCTGCTCCATCCCTTGGTAACTGCGGTATTATGTTTCATCTATAGATGATTTTTCAAGGAACATATGAATTTATTTCTTAGAAAGAAACTGAGGTATTTGATAAATTTAAAGAGCTTAAGGCTCGTAGAAAATCGACAGAGAAGAAAATAAAGGTATTGGAGAACGTGATAATGGTGGAGAATTCTCGCGGAAATGAATTCAAGAATTTTGTAAGAAGTGTGGTAGAAAGGCGTATATCAACCATTAATTCCTCGCCAGAATGGAGTTGCGTAAAGCGATGAACATGACACCGATGGAAAAGAAAGGAGCATGCCTGCAATGCCGAAGAACAAGAATTATAAAGCAGAGGCGTTGAGTACAAAGATGTTACTCCGGTCAATCGGGACACCATCGCCATGGATGATAAAACTTCACACGGGGTATGTTTTGGAAAGAAACCCTCTCTTCATCTTAGAGTGTTTGGTTGTGATGCTTATGTACATGTTCCAAAGGAAAATAGGAGTAAGCCGGATAATAAAGCCGCGCGTATCTTTATTGGTTATAAAGATGGTGTGAAAGGTTATAAGTTTTGGAACCTATAAACCAAGAAAATTGTTTATAGTCGAGATGTTAGTTTTTAGAGAGGTAAAAGATGTCCAAACAGAATTCTACCAATGCAAGACCTAACCCGGAAAATAGAGCTTGAGTTGGATGATGCAAAAATCCAAATCATCTAAAGAAGAGGAAGCAGAGGGAAGCAGTATGTAAGAATAAGAACCTTATACCCCAGTATTGAAGAGATCATTGAGAGATAGAAGGAAACCAGAGAGGTATAGTTCACCTGATTTTCGCTCCAATTTTGCTTTATCTATTATCGATGATGATCCCGTGAATCACTGTGGAAGCAAAGAATCTCGCAGGATAGTAAACTCGAAAAGGCCATGGTTGAAGAAATGGATGCCTTGGATAAGAATGAGGCATTGGATATAGTTGAGCTTCCACCTAGAAGAAAATCAGTTGGTAGAAAAATGGTTGTTCGCTAGAAGAAGTTTAACGCATGTAAAGTGGAGAAATACAAAGCTCAACTAGTAGAAAAAGGTTATTCCCGTGTAGAGGGAATTGACTTTGTGAGATTTTTTCTGTTGCTAAGTTAACTTCTATTAGATTTTATTTTTATTCATTGTTGCTGCTTTTGATCTTGAAGTGGAACAACAAATGGATGTGGGAAGACAACATTCCTACTATTGGGGATCCGAAGAAGAAATCTACATGAAGCAAAACGCATAAGGCTTTAGAAAAGAAGGGAAAGAAAGAGCTAGTATGTAAGCTAAAGAAGTCAATTATAATACGGCCTGAAGAAATCACCTAGATGTGGTACCAAAAGTTTGACACATACATCCTGGATTGGGATTTGTAAGAAGTAGGGTCACCGGGACACCGTATATTCCAAGCAAATGGTAATCACTTCATTTATGTAGTTGTATGTTGATGACATGTTGTTGGTAGGAAATAACATGGATGTTATCAAGGAGGTGAAATCGCTAGCCTATCTCCAAATTTGACATGAAGGATCTCTAAGGTCGCTTAACTTCATTCGAATGGAGATTAAGAGAGATCGGCAAACAGAAACTCTCGTTGAATAAAGAAAATATGCTGAAACGATATTGCAGAGTTTTAATATGCATGGAAGTAACCCACAAGGTTCCTATTCCTATAGGTGTAAAGTTATTCCGCAGATCGTCCCAAGACAATGAAGAAGAAGAGGACATGTCCCATGTTCCATATGCCAAAGGTAGCTATAGCTTACGTATGCAATGGTTTGTACTAGACCTGACATTGCATACGCAAAGGGGAGTTTTGAAAGGTATATGTCAAAACCGTGGAAGGAGCATTGGACAACAAGAAGAGGGTCTTCAGTATCTTCGCGGCACCACCACCATGGATTGTGCTACTAAGGAAGATCGGGATTGGACATGTGGTGGACATACATGGCTTTGTTGATGCAAGATGGTTGAGATTTCGATCGCAAAAGATCTACAAGTATATGTGTTTAACCTATTTGAGGAGCAATCATTGATTGTTAAAAGATGTGTCAGAAAGTGGCAACTCATCAACTACATGTTGAATACATGGCGTACCACCATGCAAGCAAGGAAGCAGCATGGTTACAAAGATTGTGTTCGTGTATTAGGTTTGTACAAATGCTAAAGGAGATTAGACTGCGATGCCGTGAGTGCAATATTCCCCGCAAAAGAACCCAACTTATCATTCAAGACAACAAAGCATATTGATGTTCAAGATTACTCTGTGAGACATGGTTGAGGAAAAGAAGGTGTTGGCCGAAAAGGCTGGGACTTTGAAGAATGATGCAGATTCATTAAAGTCCGTGGGAGTAACAAAAAATTCTAGTGTAGAGTAACAATGGCATTGTTAAGTACCGATTGTTGACTATATAATTCCCTAGACCCCTGGATGCAAAAGAAACAACAAGTGGAGAATGTTGGGTATGTGTTATATCTCTTTGCATGTGTGTGTGTGTGTGGGTGCGCTGTGATTTGCTAACCGCCCCTCGACAATCCCTTCACCTAGAGCTCTACGCGCCTCTGCCTAGTCCTGTGGGGCGTGTATGCCCCGGTTACGCGAATGTTTAGGGCGTTTCCAAAAAAATTTGAAGGTTTTTGTTATTTTTAAAGCGATTTTGCTATTTTTAGTTGATTTGTAAATTAACTCGATTAAGGGATTAGGTTTTGCATCTACTAATACCTAAAAACATCAGATATATTGTATGGTGAATGGTACCCGATATAATGAAAATAAGAAAGGTTTTCCGCGGTTGAGGGTTTCCGGTAAAATCTCTCGTACTCGTGGTATGAGCCATTGATTAATTTATGTATTGCTTAAGAATCTATATGATTGCTTTTTACTGCAGGTTTAAAACTTACACACAATGACCATAAGCATTCAAAACAACCATATGTGCAGTAATAGACAAACAACTAAGGCAACCAATCATATATTTTTTTGTGTCTTGCCTTTGTTTGATAACCAAGTAGAATTGTTGTCCCCTAGATCTAGAGCAGTCGATGAGGGAGAGCGTTGTTAAGGCACCCATAAGTGAAAGTCACCGTCTTCGAAACCCCGGGGATAATTCAAATCTAGCCATGTTAAGGGTTGGTATGGTCCGGGACAAGTGTGATCCCTGGGTGATTCTAATGGCTTAGATGCCCCCGGTCGCGGCATCTCGATAGGCCGTCCCAATGTGGTCATGATAGTATAGCCAACAAAAAAAAGATAAGCAAGTAGAATTGTTGCAAGAACACCATCCATTTCAATTTGCATGGACTTTTGCATCTTACTCTGCATCTATACAAACTGAATTGGCTTATGATTAAAATGAATGATAGTCTCCTTACCTAGGATGCAATGCTTCCTTTGGTAAAGTGCTTAGAAAATGACATATAACTCATAATTTTACATTAACTAAGTGAGAATGGCATAATTGAATGCATTAACAGACTCATTGGGAAATGGCATATACTTCCTAATTGTACATTAAATAAGTGAGGATGGCGTAATTGAATGCATTGGAAAACTACGTAGATAATGGTACATACCTCTCCCAATTGTACATTAAATAAGTGAGGATGACATAAATGAATATATGTGACAAGATGCCCATGTGTTAGAGTTTCTCCCATCGTGTACTTGGGTGCATCAACCCCAATTTCAAAGGGTTGGTGCAAATGTGGCAAAACCAAGATTCATGTTGAACAAAATATTTGTTTGAGTTCCTCACATGTGACTTGTTGTGCTTAAGTCCACTTTAAAAAAATCGTTGTGCTATTATGAAAAACGCGGTCGAGGGAGCATGCGACATTTAGGAAGTGCAACACAAATTTGCACTAGAAGTTGGAAACCAAGGAAGGTTGGAACTTTGAAAGATGTGTTAGACTAGGCTAGTGATGAATAACCTACATGTTTTATTGATCAACCTAGACTCTTTATTTTTTTTAACAGTAAAGAGGGGGGGAATTTTATTTAGAAAGAGGCGACGTTAAAAACGTTTGAGAGGTACATAAGCTCTAAAACCACTAATCTATCAAAAATTCCTTGTTGAAGGGCCACTATTGTTGTTGTCATTAGCTTTGCATTCTTCCCCTGATACAAAAATTCAAACTTTCTTGTGTACAATCTATAAAAGATACCCAAAATGTTTATACAAAAAAGAAACATTGAGGAAAAACCATTGGAGACATAACCAAATTGGTACCATTACTATATTCCAGGCATTGGAGCATTCAAATATAGTTGAGCAGGGGTTGTTGTCGAAGAGGATGCTTCATCTGAATTCCTTGGTGTGTCGTTATGTTGAGGTCCATCACAAAATTCATCCCATTGTTGTCTAAGAGTTGTGCATTCGTCCTGTAACTTCCAGATAATTTACCTCTAGGAGATCGATTCTTCCATAACTATGAGTAGACGAGAAATAGACATCACGAACCACCCTAGGAGAGAATTGTATTTCGAGTCTTCCATATCCGCTTCAATTCGTTCCACTCTTCTATTTCATTGGCCCAAATCCTTGGATGTCAATGCCTTGCACATGAGTCGAACCAGTGAAGAAACAAACATAACGAGAGAACATAGTTGAATTCTCACACCCAAACATAGAAGCCAAACTGAAATTGAGCCATGTATGAGGTAAGTATATCCCCACACGTGATCAATGTCACCTTCAAAATGTTGTCACCCTCGGCAATAAATTTCCCACACACAGACTGAGTTGTTGTCCTCAGATATCCACCTTCAAAATCCATTGCCATGAGCTACGACTTAATGAAATACAACTGAATTCTTCCTACATTGTAGAGGAGGGAATGAATGTGGTTGGGGAAAAGATGGATCACAATGGGGAAGGTCAATGAAGGCTCATGGGAGCACATGGCGTACATGTTCCCACAAGAATGAGATGGTAGCATGATGACTCCTCGTGTTATTGTTTGATTGGATGATAATGATAATAAGGTGGGGTTCTTGAAAGGGGAGGAAGCCCCCCTTTTGCTAAATTCCTTATTCAACCAACAAAATTCATTTGGACCTAAGCCTCTCATGGGGTATTAATAACCAATGGCCTCTCCTTTTCAAAACATTAGGCTATGATTGACATCTCATGGAATTATTTCAGTGGATTAAGATCCATTTATGGAGAAGACTCCTTCTTGATGTCTAATGGCTAGGTTGGCTTGCCTATCAACTTCATGGTTGTTTGATGGTAAGACATGAAATAATTTAATTGCCCGAAAGGATTGCATTTATGTTTGAATTCTGCAAAGGATGGCTCGAAGATGGGTATTCTTCAGTAAAGAGTTATGCCTTGCATGCTTAATTATCAATTTGGGATCTCCAACCACTATGAGATCATAAATGCCTTGTGATTTTTCCAGAATTAGGCCCTGACGTAAGTCATAGGTTTTATCTTGGTTATTTGAACAATGGTCAATACTCCAAGCAAAAGAGAATTCCAAATGTCCTCCTAGGATATATAACACCCCTCCCACAACTGCCACCCTAAACCCGACCTTTATTTATTAGTAATATGATTCTTTGCTAGTAATACAACAATAGTATTTGATTGTTTTCATTGCAAAGGAACACTTAGCAAGGTTGGCATGCAACCTATGTTTGTGCAAAATTTGCAATATTTTCAATTATACAATTATGCTTAACAATGTCGATGACGTCTACGCTTCATGTTTCGATTATCACTCAAAAAAAGTTTCTACTTTTCATCACGAGGTATTCACTCAAAGAACTTGAGACATAACACCTTCGCTCATGGGATATTAAATAACTTCAATTTTATTATATATTGATAAATACCTCCAAACATTATTTTGTTAAACTCCCTTCCTAATACATATTTCCAATAAATAAACCCTTATTATTACTAGATACCCCTTTTATACCTCTCAATACCTATAAACCTCGCTATACCCCACATCCCAATACCTATAATATATAACCATTTTCACAATTTAAAAACCCCTATGAATGAATGTGATAAGATATTGGTCAACAAGGTGAAGCCCCAATTTTTTGCATCACTATGTCTACAAGCTTGTTGTGGTATGAAATTGCATTTAGTTCTAATGCATGCAAATAATTTGTGTACTTGAACAGTTAAAGAGTTTGAATCCTTTCATTATGTTGTATATTAACATTGAATCTCAAATTTGTGTTGGAGATTGAATTAGTGTTAGAGATTAGGAAACTATCAAGGATGTCTTCTTTAAACTTCATGAGTGACGAGCATTGACACCACAAGGTAGGATATTGCTTAACACTTCATGGAAAATGCACACCCAACTTATTTAAATGGCAATGATGGTCCCACTTTTTCATGGGACTAAACATGTTACATCTTTGGGTAAATGTCCCTGAATGGAAGGAATATATGTACCCCTTGCTTAATGAATCAACCAAGCCATGATGACAATGCTATAGATTAATTTGTGTTAGAGTTTGAATTTGTATTGAAACTTGAATTTTTGTTTGAGCTCTAAATTACACTAAGGCTAAAATTCACACTAAGCCTTGTTATCAGTATTTGAAATTCACACCAAGCCTTGTTATGAGTATTTGAAATTCACACAAATCCTTGTTTTCCAAGATATCAAAATCGTTAAAAGCATTATCATAATTAAATTTAAAAAGAAAATGTGGAGAGATAGAGAGATTGAAAATAAGAGAAAGTTGAATTCTTACAAAGAAAACATTAATTCTAAATTAAAAGATTAATCTATCTCTATATTGTTTCCAACACAAGAAAGAAGGTATTACAAAGATAAGAACATTTTTCTAAGTGTTGCATAGAAAAACAAGTGTTGGACAAGACCTAAAACACCTTGTCACGAAAGAATCTGTAAAATATGTGAGATGTAATAAAGTAGAGGATGAAAAATAGTGTCTTGGAGTGCTCATCCTACAAAGAAATTAGATCTAACTTTTAAAACATTTGTAATAGAACAAAACTCCACAATTTGTTAACCCATACAAATCAAACGAAATACGAAAATTCCATCTCCAAGTTATTTGATCACATAAACAACATGATAATTCCATGTAATCAATTATAGTTTACAAGTGCAATAGACCCGACTTGTTATCAACTTATAGTAAGCATCATCATCATCAGTAAATAATCGCATGGATACAAATTCGAGGCACTAAAAAAAACCCAAAGAAAAATTCAACATGTATGCACTCTCTTTTTTTTTTGTACTGGGGGAATCGACAACTAGCAGTTCTCGTACTCGCGTGACATGGGGTCGATCCCCGTCGGCTACCCCTATAACCCCAGGTGCAACCACCCAGCCCGCAAGAATGGTGCACGAGTAAATCCAGGTGAGAATCGAACATGAGACTTCATTTTACAAATTTCCTTCCATTTACACGGCACTTGCCAATCCGTCTACACCCGTGCGGGAACATGTATGCACTCTAAATAAAAATAAAAATAGTAATTTATTTTCATAGGTGTATAAATTGTGATGAAATGTTAAAGAAAACAATTAGAGAAAACTCATTATCAATATAATAAACAAGTACCACATAGTGTCGATCCCTACCATTTGTAGTGTGTCATAAATGTTAAAGTACTAACATAGATCCATGTTAATCCTAGATCTATTAAACTTGCAAAGGAATTAAATTCCCTAAGGTGTAAAGTTTTTAGTTATTAAGATGGATTTAGGCTAGTTAAGGCGGTTTATGAGATGGTTGGGAGATAGGTCTTGCACTCTCCCCACTCGGGTTCAAATCCCTAATGAGACCTTGGCCTGTTGTGATAAGGATACAAGGATAAGCCCCCCCCATGAGTGAGACCCCCATCACAAGTGTTTCTCCAGACATCTCGGTCCTTGCTAAGTCATAAGTTTCTTGCTATGTGTTGGCTTGTGAGTTATTGGCACTAGCCTAGGATTTACAGTGGCAGTCACATGGATTTGAACCTGGGCCTCGCCCAAGTAATCCTGGCCAATTACCAATTCCCCTAAATTTAAAAGAAGAAAGAAAGATGGATCTGTGCTCGTTATATTTTAACTTGACTCAATTATTTAAAACTAAGACAAATATAAATATGGCAGGTCACTTTTTTTGTCAAGATATTTATATTTACACCGTAACAATGTTTTTATTTAAATAATTATGTACAATATTTTTATTTATGTTTAAATCGTGTATGTCTCCTTTTATATTAAGTATACATATCAAATCTCTCTTTTTCATACATAGAAAGGTATATTTATTTCCATTTATAGTTATATTTGGCTAAAATATAGTAATATTGTTATTTATTATAAGTATCATATGTGTGAGCTTTACTCACGTGAAAACAACATCTCTATCACACTAAACGTAAAACTAATACCTTTAAACATAATAATGTTATAATTATGACAATTAAATTATATAAGAGAATGGAAAACATGAATATATATAATACCTATATATAATACATATACGATTGTCCATTGGATGTAGCGTGGGCGGTTGGGAGGAATGATTGTTACCCTCCCCACCCAGGTTCAAATCCTTGGAGTTGTCAGGAAATGTAGGACACTTCCACACTAATCCTAGCAGAAGAGAAGAATAATTTAATCAAGAATGTAAATGAAACAAGAAATCACACAGTACACCAAAATTTTACCTTGGAACCCTTAACCAGGAGAAACCAACATTCCTTTGAGCGTTATGCTCTCTTGTTGTCTTATTCAATCGGAATAAAAGGTTGCATGCCTAACCTTAGTCCACACCTAAGACACAATCAACATCATACCCTCTTTCATGCGCAAGAGCAACCCTGTATCCAAATCGACTTACATATACATGACCAACAATCTACATGACCAACAATCTACACCTACACATGCATAAGTGCATTATAGCATTACACGATTCATTAGCCTTTACAGCTTTACAACACACCTATTTATAGGATTTACAATAGGAAAACCCTAAATATTGGCGCCCAAAAAATGGTTACAGATCCATGCATATCATTAGCTACAAATCCCACAAATCTCGGGATTCTGTTACAATCGACTTCCAAGTCGGGTTACCAGTCAACTACTAGTCGGTCCTTCATTTAGCCTTTAGTCGGTCGTCTCACGCCTGCACTTTGACCTCTTGTTGATTGACTTGTCGTCAATATCTTCAACTTCGACTTTTCTCGATCGACTTCCTCGACCTTCGACTTGTTGTTGATCCACCTCAACCTTCGACCATAAGTCGATCTACCTTGACTCACCTTTCACTGCAAAGAATATAACAACCCAACATTCTCCCACTTGTTGTCTTCTTTGGTGAAACAGGAGATTCCTGAACTTTCATTCACATACCTAGGGCAGCAATGCCCATTGCCTCTCTACACTAAGAGAACTTCACAACACTCACAAACTTGGTCAACGAGTCTGCTATGTTTTCCAACGTGTATACCTTCTCCAATAACACCTTGTTGCTTTCCACCATATCTCTTACGAAATGGTATTTTACATCAATGTACTTAGTCTTTTAATGATAAGCAGGGTTCTTTGCAAAAAATATTACGCTTTGACTATCGCAACTCACCTTCATATTTCTCTGCTGAAACCCGATTCCTAAACACAACCTTTGAAGCCATATCACTTCTTTGCTTCCATGAGTGACCGACATGTATTCAACTTATGTTGTTGATAAGGCTACGACCGCCTATTGCTTACTCGTCCATCTTATTGCTCTGTCGAATATCTTGAATACATATCCATTGGTCGACCTCTGTGGATCCAGATCTCCAACCCAGTCGGCGTCGACAAAGCCATGTACGTCTAATTTACCACTGTCACCTCTAGGTCTTCCTTGGTAGCATATAACATAATTCTACGTGCCACACATATACTTGAATACTCTCTTGACAGTTTTCCAGTGCTCCTTTCTAGGTGTCGACATGTACCTGCTCAATACTCCCACGTCATGAGCAATGTCTGGTTGAGTGCAGACCATCACATACATTAGACTACCAACAACACTTGCATAGGGAACACGTTCCATGTCCTCTATTTCTTATTGTGTCTTTGGACACTATTCAACAATAAGCTTTTCCCCCATTGTAATTGGCACCTTCACCGGTTTGCAATCATGCATGTTGAATCGTTTCATAACTATTTCAATATACTTCGTCTGATTCAACTAGAGATTTCTAATGGCTCGATATCTCTTAATATCCATTCCCAAAATGGAGTTAGTTGCACCGATATCCTTCATGTTTAACTTGGAGGATAGTTGCTTCTTCACCTCCTTTATTGCGACCATGTTGTTTCCAATCAACAACATATCATCGACATACAAAGCTACATATATGAAATGCCCACCTTCTTCCTTAGAATATATGCAGTGATCAACTTTGCTTCTCACAAATCCCAAACTAAGGATGTATGTGTCAAACTTATGGTACCACATCCTTGGCGATTGTTTAGACCATAAATGGATCTTTTGATTTTGCACACCAACTCTTGCTTTCCCTTTACTACAAATCCTTCAGGCTGTCTCATGTAGATTTCTTCTTCCAGGTCCCCATGTAGGAACACTATCTTCACATCCATTTGTTCTATCTCCAGATCCAATGTTACAGCCAGAGCCATTAGTATTCTAATGGAAGTTAGTTTTGCAACAGGGGAAAAAATCTCACTGAAGTCGACTCCCTCAACTTGGGAATAACCTTTCACTACCAGTCGAGATTTGAACTTCTCGACTTGTCCTACATCATTCATCTTCTTCGTGAACACCCACTTGCTACCAACATGATTCCTTCCACTAGGTAACTTGACTAAATCCCATGTCTCATTCTTGTACAAGGATTCCATCTCTTCGACCATGACGTCCTTCGATAGTTTACCCTCTACCAAGTCGACTGCCTCACTGAACGACTTGGGCTCATCATTGATAGTAGTTAGCATGAATGCAAAACGAAATTCGGGCGAACTATACCTCTCAACTGGTTTCTTTACTTTTTCGGAACTCTTTACCACTGGAGTCAGTTGTTCCACCTCTTCCTCAAATTCAATCGACTCGTCTGAATCATCTTCTTCGTTCCTCAATTCAAACCATATTATATTAGGATTATTCTCAGTATGAACAACTTCCTCGTGCTCAAAATTACCTCTGACTTCTCTGAAGACCACATCTCGACTGTACATTATTCTCCTTGATGCAGGATTCCAGAGCTTATATCCTTTCATTCCTTCTTTATATCCGATGAAAATACATCTGATTGCCTTATTATCCAACTTGCTCCTCTTTTCCTTGGGAACATGCACAAATGCATCACAACCAAATACTTTGAGATGTGCCACCAAAGATTTTTTACCAGACCATACCTAATTTGGAGTTGTGTCAACTAGTGACGACGAAGGAGACATATTTATCAGATATCTTGCAGTCTCAACCGCCTTCGCCCAAAATTCTTGTGCGATCCCAACACCACTAAGCATGCTCCTTGCCTTATCCATCAACGTTATGTTCATTCTCTCGACAACTCCATTTTGTCGTGGGGTATATGGTGTGGTATTTGGTCGTGCTATGACACACTGCTTATTGAACTAATCAAATTCCTTTCCATAAAATCCACCACCATTGTTAGTCCTCAACTCTTTAATCCTCTTTTCTATCTAATTTTCTACAAGAGCTTTAATCTCCTTAAATCTCTTGAAAACCTCTGATTTCTTCCTTAGGAAATACATCCATGTCTTCCTGGAAAAATCATCTATTAACGAGACATAATACAGGGATCCACCGAGTGAAGGAACTATAATCGGTCCAAACACATCACTATGCACCAGTTCTAGAAACCCATTTTCCCTTGTCACTCCAGATGGGAACCTCACCCGAATTTGTTTTCCATATATGCAATGTTCACAAAAGTCAAATTCTAAACCACATTCAGGAAAACCTTCGACCATACCTTTTCTTTGCATATCTCGAAGTCCTTTTTCTCCAATGTGTCTCATCCTCTCATGCCATAACCTGGTTGGGTCGATCTCATCATGTCTTGTTGATTCAGTTTGAACCAACTTGGCTTGAGTCAAGTCAAGTAGTGTTGACATCGAGTCGGGTCGAGTCGCAGTCCAGTCAATTTAAGGGGAAACGATGTTGTTGCTTCTAGTTGAGTTGACATTCCCTAATAGCTTGTATATGGTACCAATCCAAACTCCTTTCATTAATACCATCGCACCTCTGACCACCTTGCATGAATCCTTTTGAAACAGAGTATGCACACTTGCATCACTCATCTTGCTGACATATATTAGGTTTTTTTCCAAACCCATAATGTGTAGCACAACTGGAAGGGTTCTTTTCCTCCCATCCTGCAGTGTCAGTCGTACTCTTCCCCATCCGATAATTTTCTTTGATGAGTCGTCCCCCAAGAAGACATCACCCCCATCATATTGTTCATATTCACAGAACCATTCTTTATGTGGTGTCATATGATAAGATTCTCTTGAGTTGATCAACCAAACATCTTGATCCGACTATGTATTGGTCGACACCAGATACACATCACCTCCCTTGCCCAAGGTCGTCTTTCTCTCAGTTGACCGCTTCTCATCGGATCCAACACTAACTTTTGTTGCCTTCGACTTACAATCCTTTTTATAATGCCCAACTTTACCACATTTCCATCATCTTCATGTTGATTGAACTGAGGATTTAGATCTACCCTTCAACTTGAACATTCTACCAGAGAATCTGCCTTTATCTCTGTCTATTGGTCGACCTCTCACTACCAAAGCATCTTTGTTCGATCCTTCCGTGTTCTTCCTTCTCATTTCTTCCCACAACATAGAAGCAACCACATCCTCTAGCGCTAGTGTGGTTGTATTACTCCCAATAGCCACAACTAAGTTATCCCAGGAGTCTGGCAAAGAACAGGTTGATACACTTCTCCTCATCGGTGATCTTAATATCCATAGACGATAACTAGCTGAACACGGTGTTAAACGCATTTAAATGCTCAGTCATTGAACTGCCATCACTCATCCTTAGAAGATACAATTTCTTTATGAGAAACAACTTATTTACCATAGACTTTGACTGGTATAAGCTTCCCAACTTGTCCCACAGTTTCTTGGCTGAATCTTCACCCAAGACATTCAACAACACCGAATCTACAAGACAAAATCGAATCATACTTCTTGCTCTTTGTTTGAGTTTCTCCCATTCTTCCGTCGACATGCCTATCGACTGGGTACCTGGAAAAACCGTTGTCCATTGTTCTCGATCCATAAGAAGATCTTCCATTTTAAGCTTCCAAAGCTCAAAATTCTGGCCATTGAATTTTAATATTTCTATTATGGAGCTACTCGCCATTCTTTACCATGATATTTAACACAATTTATGACTTACGACTCTTACTGTACCTAGGGTTTAGTTCTCAAATTCAAGATTGGAAAATCAAGATCTGATATACTCACCGAAGCATAGCATCGCTCTGAACGCTCACTTGTCATGGAAAACCTAAGCTATGATACCACATGTCAAGAAATGCAGGACACTTCCACACTAATCCTAGCAGAAGAGAAGAATAATTTAATCAAGAATGTAAATGAAACAATCAATCACATTATACACCAAGATTTTACCCTATAACCCTTAACCAGGAGAAACCAACATTCCTTTGAGCGTTATGCTCTCTTGTTGTCTTATTCAATCAAAATAAAGGTTACATGCCTAACCTTGGTCCACACCTAAGACACAATCGACATCATACCCTCTTGCCTATGCAAGAACAACCCTATAGCCAAATTAGCTTACATATACATGACCAACAATCTATACCCACACATGCATTAACTGACATAAGTGCATTACAACATTACACGATTCACTAGCCTTTACGACCTTACAACACGCCTCTTTATAGGCTTTACAACAGGAAAAACCCTAAATATTGTTGCCCAAAAAATGATTACAGATCCATGCCTGTCATTGGCTACAAATCCCGGGATTTTGTTACAGTCGACTTCCAAGTCGGGTTACCACTCGACTACCAGTTGGTCCTTCATTCGGTCTCTAGTCGGTCGTCTCACGCCTGCACTTTGACCTCTTGTCGGTTGACTTACTGTCGATATATTTGACTTCGACTTTGCCCGGTCGACTTCCTCGACCTTCGACTTGTTGTCGATCCACCTCAACCTTCGACTGTCAATCAATCTACCTTGAATCGACTTTCACTGTGAATAATATAACAACCCAACATGAGTGACATGTTGTGCCTTTTAATGGGTCTATAAGATGCTCTTGTTGTTGAGACCCCAATACTCTAAAAATGCTCGGCTATCTTATGTTCTCTTGCATATTTCGAGGATATTTTCCGTGGATGTAGTGAGTACTGATCTCTGGTGTCATGAACCACATGAAAACAAATAAAATAATACATATATAGTTGTTGTGTTGTAGTTTCTAAGGTATGTTACAATAATATAATTCTATTTTATTTATATTTGTAAGTATGTCTTGAACAACTTGTTGTGGAGAATGTCGTCTTCAAATATAAGAAAACATGTTAATAGTCCAAGACCCAAAGACATATGGTAGAAATGAAACTCTGCCCCCTTACGGATCACTAATGGGTCATTTTGAGTGGCACGATTTTCCTTGAATTACTGTGATGAGTCAACCCACATTCATGAATACTAGCTACTCATCTCTATCCCCATTGTCGATTAACAACTAAGTTATGGTTAGGGATAATTTTAAGGATGGAAATCTATCTTAGAACATAGAAACCTCGACGAATCTTACTAGTCCTTAACATGCAACTGTAAAATGGTTGGGGATGTTTTTGTAAAAATATTCAAATTTCCAAGAATTTTATATAGTTTCTATAAAATTTGGGCTATTTTTATAATTTTGCTCTATAGATTTTGGGCTAATCATGTTAAAAAAAAATGGAAATCGGTGAATCTTTTTTTGGGGAAAATCACGGAAAATTAGCCCATGGATGAAATTTAACCCCTAATATTTTCCTTGGTTACGATAAGGTTTTCCACCATTAAAAAAATCCCTTGATTACTTCCCCTCATTTTGAGAATGGTACCCTAAAATATGTACTTCCCTTCATTTCAAGGATGTTATCCTAAAATATTAAGGATACAAAGTTGGTCAACAACATGTCTCGAAGCCATTACAACAATATGTTAGTTATGAGCTCAACATGTCACTTGCAGGAATTTAACTTAGGTGGGGAGGATAAGAATCATTCTTCCCAACCACTCGAGCTAAACCTAATTGACATAATTCCATTAAATGTTATGAAACTATAAGTTCAAATTTATAAATTTAAAATAAAGTGTAAATTTTAGTGAAATTAGTATATTGTAACATTTTATCATTTATATCAATATATTAATATGAGTTTAACTTTGAAAAAAAGTGTAAACTTTAGTGAAATTAGTATATTATAATATTTTATCATTTATACTAATATATTAAATACCATGCATGTTAATATATTAAATATTTGAGGACTAAAATGTTGAATATTTAAATTATTTGATATAACTTTAATAGTCTTATTAACATTTAATCAATATTATTTGTTATTATCCCATGGATCGGGTGATTGACATGACATAGAGGGAGTTGGTGCATGTGCAAAGTCTCCACGCCATGTGCCTAGCTACAAACTCCCTAGAGCATCTCCCCTCATGTATTGAACTTGCTCTACATGACTTGGCATAGGACATTCCCATGTGTATTGAGGAGGACTCGGTGGTGGCTTGTGTTTTGAATGATGGCGAAGGTACATAAGAACCTTCAATTTCATTATTCGACAATGAATTCCCCTCGCATAGTGATTTTCCCTCCTTGATAATCGGCTCGGAGGGGGAGTCTCCTTGATAATCGGCTCTATAGTCTCTGGGCTAGGCTCTATAGTCTATAGTAATGGGACAATGAGTTCACATTTCAAACATTGTGAAAAATGTAGTAAATCAATTCGTATAAACACCCTTTAAGTACAACTATATAAATCTAAACTTTATATTAATATTAACATATAACAATTATGTTTTATAAATTATATAGATAGATATAAAATTGCGTATATACACATACATGTAATATATATAATAAATCTTAATATAAGTAACACCCTTACCTACTTTATGACCCACACCTCCTTAAAACATTCAATTCAAAATAAATTAAATATCACATATAACATTACTATAATTAATCTCATCACATTAATCTATTCATAACTATGTATCTATTTTATGGGACTATAAAATCAACACTAATCTCATCACATTAATCTATTCATAACTATGTATCTATTTTATGGGACTATAAAATCAACACTATGTGCAAATTTAAATAAATCAATTTATCCTAACATTCCTTTTAAAATTAAATAAATCAATTTATCCTAACATTCCTTTTAAGTATAATTCTATACTTATAAACATCATATTATATTGATGCATATATTTTATACTATATGCATGTATTTATTAATCATTATATATTAGTACAATATTAATTAATTAATTAATTAATTTATATATGAGTTTAAGGTTTTTAATATGGAAGGATTTGTTTTGTGGTTGGTATGGAATAAAAAATCCTACCGTAAAAGAATAAGAGGTATAGCTTGTTATATTAAAAAGATCATTTCTCCTCACATTCAACTTCATAAGATTGGCACTCCCTCTATCAGAGAAATTTGGGGGGACTCTACTACCTAAGACACCTTGGCATATTACTTTATTTCTTTGTTCACATCGCACAACCTGGTGGAATATGCTCCAGTCTACTTAGCTCCTACTTGGCATAATGGGAGGCTAGGATTAGATTCAATCTCCAAAAGATTGGATCGTTTTCTCATCTTGGATCAACTAATCACAATGGAGGATAGAATCTAGACTTGGGTGGATTCCTATTATCTTTCTGACCATGCACCGATTTTCTTACACCTGGACTCTTCAATTCATAAGATTGCACACCCCTTTAAATTTAATTCGGGTTGGCTTCTAGAATCATAATTCAACTCTATAGTTTCTGATGTTTGGAAAGATCCTATTTACCTAGACGAGCCCTGTATTCAACATCGACTCATTTGGAAACTCAATTGCATCAAAGCCTGCACAAAAGCCTGGGCTGCCACTCATAAAAAATACAATACATAAAGATTATTACAACTTGAATCTGAGCTACAACTTCTACAACAAATAAATGATCAGGATAGACTATTTGGAAACAACAATCTAGTTATAAAAGCTCTTGAAGTTGAAAGGAACCAACTCCTCCTCAAAGAAGAAGCCACCTGGAGACATCGTTGCAGAATCATCTAGATTAAAAATGGTGATCTCAACACAAAAAAATTTCACAATTTTGCTAGCTCCTGTAGAAGTAAAAAACATATATGGGAGATTGTAGATGCAGAAGGTAATCTTTCCAGAGGACAACACACAATAAAATTAGATGCTATTAGACATTTCAAACCTTTCTTTGAGGCGAAGCCGACTGACAATCTTACAAACCTTAGTCATAATGGCTAGGCTCTTCCCTCATTCAATAACTGTGGAGGATTCCCATGCTCTTGACAGCCCTTGGTCGCTCTGAGAGATTTTGGTTGCTTTAAAATCCTTTTCTAAGGATAAAAGTCGAGGCCCTGATGGTTGGACTGTAGAATTTTACCCCCACTTTTTTGATTTGGTGGGCCCAGATCTGCTGAAACTTATGGAGGACACTATACTCAAAGGGAAGGTGATTGGCGCTCTGAATTAAAATTTTCTTACCCTCATCCCCAAAGCTGCCAATCCTACTACATTTTCTGATTTTAGGCCAATTGCACTCTGCAACCTCTACTATAAACTCATCTCTAAAATCATTGTGAACCGTATCAAGCCAATTTTCTCTCGTTTCGTTTCAAATGAACAACTAGGGTTTTTAAAAGGTCGCCAAATTCTAGATGCTATTGACACTGCCCAGGAGTGCTTACATAGCATAAAATCTAAAAATTCCAAGGCGCTCATCCTCAAACTAGACCTTAAGAAGGCCTTTGATTGCTTTTCTCAGACTGATTCTGACTCAGATAGGCTTTAGTCATTCTATGATTAAGTGGATCATGAGTTGTGTGGTTAGCCCAAATCTCGCCATTTTGATCAATGGGGAATCTTCCTCCTTCTTTCGTAGTGTCAGAGGTCTGAGATAGGGTTTCCCCCTCTCACCTTTGCTCTTCATTCTGGCCATGGAAGGCTTGAGTCTCCTACTAAAACTTGGACAAGCAGAGGGAAAGATCACATGCATTAAGGTGTCCATGACTGTTTTAGGATAAATCCGTAAGTGCGGACACAAACCGATCTCCCCAGATCCACCTGGATCTGGAACAAACAGTGACAGAATACTACTCTTTCCCTAGTTCTAAAGTATTGAATGGACAAGAGAAGAAGGATAGGATGATGTACTTACTTTATGAAAAGCTCTCCTTATCTCTGTTGATCCGCTTTGCTTTCTGATGCTCTTGCGTGGAGTCATCCGACAACACAAACCAATCACAACAAAAGAGATTAGCTTATGTTCAAAACTCTAGACTATACATGTGATGAGTCATATAATAATGTGATATCATCATTATGGGAAAGGGACATATTCATATATCATATTAGCGAAAAGAAATACAGCCTGAGCCTTGATGTCGTGGATCCCCTTTCAACGGCTTTCTAGCTTTGACACACACCTTTGCTCATCATGCATGAAGAACTTCCACTACTTGTGATGACCTTATGGTTTTGATGCTCTGGCCCTGGCTGCTTGGCATCAATTCTCCATACAATAATTCACCAATTCTTCAATATCTTACTTTCTTGCTAATTTGCTACTAACCTCTTCCCATGAATCATCCTTCAATATATAGGAAGGATTGTGTAGTTACTTGGATAGAATGTAAATCCCAAGATATCGGAGATTCATGGTCGCCAACCATTCGAACTCCAACTCATCTTTCTAGAGATTCCTTCTAGAAGGGTCGAGAACTGATTCATTTCCTCCTTTAGAAACATTTCCTTTTGACCTTTAACCGCAGTCGCGGAAGGTCATGATCGGTGAATGCGGCCTGTGACAAAGAATACTCATAAAGGTAATATATGACACAACGTCTCTCCAAAGATTGATTTTGAGAGATTGACAAGTCTAACAATACTTTCTTCTTGAAAATGATCTTAAAGAAGATCTATCTATCACCCATGTCATTATCATGTCATCATCTTCATAACCAAAAGGCGAAATGTAATGCCCCCAAAGGAGTGATGCGAGAGTGGAACCGTTGGCCGGTCGAAAGACTTTTCCAAGTTATATATTATTATGTCGAAAGAACCAAAAAGCACATTTATAGGAGACTGCAAACAATCAAGCATCGGTGGTATCATACATATCAATTCGAGGGTAAGCATTCCCATTTTCGGATCATAGACTAATGGCGTCATAAACAAAAGTCATGGCCACCAAATCATACAACTGTGGATCCATGTAGTGCATATCAATGTCGTACTTACGGAGGTTTGAAACCCACTCTGTCAAGGCCGCGGAAATTTATGCATAAAGCAGAAACTTAAATTTTTCAACTTCAAAGAAAGCAATAGGTATGACTGCGATGTCGGATGAAGCGAGGCGGTATTTGTCGAGACGAGGTTGGCTCGAGGTATGTCTTAATTTCATGAACCACAATCAGTCAATACACGGCATTTCTCGTAACTCGGTAGAAAACATATCCGCGAATTCTTTTGAACAATGGCGGTGTAGCGTGATGATTTCGTCCGTTGAAGACAGAGGCTCCAATATGAACGAACATTTTCGACTATCCGGGTTTTCTGCGGAAAATATCGATGGGTATCGTAGGTGAAATGTTACTCGAGGTTCGCCAGTAGGAACACATCGTGTAGATCGAGGAATAGGTTGTAACAACATTATAGCGGTGACGGAGTAAAATCCGTTGGTAATTCTCGATTTAACATCCAGAAACAATATGGAGCGATGATGTCCATCGTCCAAAGGGTTGTCATCCAAGGCAGAGGACATGATCATCGTCGGTTGGAAAGACAACACAAAAAAGGATCAGGAGACAACTCCTGGCAAGAAGAAAAAGTAAGGGTTACCGATTGAATAGCTTAGTAGCCGGTCAGCAGGACTTAGCGAGCATAACGTCGGCCGAAGCGAACATGATCTCGGGGATCCGGGGACTATCCATGGGTCATTGGACACAGGACGTTCGCGAGGCGCGGTAGAAATCATGTTAATGGATACAATTGGCGAGTTAGGAATATTGGGTGGTATGGGAAAAGTACCCGTGCTTGAATCTTTTAAAAGGCCGATGCCAACATTCTCATAACCCGGTGGGGTTTTGGCAATAAACGGTATGTTTTTTGGTGCGTGTATCTGAGTTAAAGAAGGTTAGTTGGTCGACAGTGACCACTTTTCCTTCATGAGAGCGTAGAACAACAAAGTGGATACCATTATAAGTCGACTAACCGTCCAAGTAAAAATTATAGTCGAGGGGAGTATCAAAATCTTCCACTTCTATCTGGACGGTTTTGCCTGCAAGAGTGACGGGCAAAGACGGCAGAACACCATACGTTTTGAAACCAGATCCATTGAAGGATCGCAAAGTTTTTTTGTGACTCGGTTAAGGGTGGAGACCAATGGCTTTCCGTGAAAGGAAAGACTTATGATACCGAGGTTAGAGCACCTTCATCAACAACTGTCTAACAAATGCTCTTGTCGGCAACAACAACTTGTATTTGGGATAGTAGGAGTAACCTCGGAATATGCTCGGTTAAGTAAAAGACTATTAAATTCTCATCGGTAGGATCGATTCCACTAATAGACTTTAACGAGATATACATGCGGGGCCAGGGGCTAGGAGGACCCTCGGCGGACATCGGCGAAGAGAGTGCTTGGGCGGATCTTCTAATCTGCATGGATTCACGGTACGTGCATGAAAGTTGAATCTTGGAACTTCTTAATATTTAGCAGGGTGGTCGTATAAGCGTATCAAGGTTTGGTCTTTCGAAATGAAGAGGACCATTTGTAGATGGATTCGTTGGAGAAGTTGAATCAGGAGGTATCGTCAACCTTCTCTTTGAAGAAGAATAGTCTTTGGATCGAGTGGCAAGTGAAAGCGGTCATCTTTCCTCGAATCCGCGATACACAAAAACATAAGATTGATTGGATGTAGAAGCAGATGGGTGGTCATGAATAACCAACGAAGCACATTTAATTGAGGCGAAGAGGTTGAGACAAAACCCACATTTGGAGTAGGCGGTTTTGGTGTGGATTGAAGGAACTTAGCACTTGATGCGTCTCGGACAATCCTTGGTGTAATGATCATCATTACATATAAGGCAAGGATAATTAACTGCGCTTGTCTCGGTTATCAACAGGAGGAGATTTGGTTGTTCATTTTAGTTAGCGTTTTTACCCTCCTTATTCTTACCTCTCCCCTTCTTGAATTTATTCTTACCCGGTAGGTGTAAGATTGAGCGGCGTTCGCCCGGTGATTTCTGCCAAAATGGAGAATCAAAGGCGAACGATACGAACATTAAAAGTTAGTTTTTAGAGGTTCACAGTAGACCTGAGAATGTGAAGATGGGCTTGATGATTAATCACACCATCATTTCGCGTGTGAAGCAAGCTGGGCGAAGTAGTCTTTGAAGTTCGGGGCGAGGTAAATCGAGGAAAGTAAGTCATATAAAGTACCGGTTTGAGAATAGACAAGATCTAAATGCTGAGCACGTGATAGCTTGCTCTTCGGTAACAACACCTCCCATGGCAATATCTTTCCAATTTTGTTTACAAATAATTTTGTAAACCACTTTCGACCGATGCTTGATCCGGAAGTTCAAGTTTAATAAGGCGTCTCCTCTCGCCACTCATGGATGTGATCAGAAATATGAGTGCGGTACTTTGCTTAAAGGAGTTGGATCTAGGTCGGTATCGTAGCGAATTCGATAGCGGTAGTGCGTGAAAGGCCATAGCAAGAAGTATTTAAAATCCGAAAAGAAAGCCTGCGTGGTAATTCAATATGCCACTAGCGGCGGCCTGTAAGTGCGTTGAAAAACATAATCAATAAGGTCTTCCATCAATGAAGTTGAAGAACACCACAGATGGAAAGTCAAGACGTGATTATTCGGGTCCTCTACCACCTTCCCATCGAACTTCCGGGATGTCAGAATTATATAAGGAAGCTTCTGAGGAATACTTGAGGCCATTGGGGAGAGTGGCCGAATAGGATCATTAAAGGATCCTAGATAAATCACAGCAAATCCAGAGTGGCAAGAAAAAGGCAATTGCCGGTTCCCTTGAGAATGCTTGGTGACTTTGGGGCGGGAGCCAGGTCGGTAAACCAGTGGAATTACATACGGTTGCTTGAGGAGAGAGCCGGTTGCGGTGGTGGCGAGAATAATTAGTAACCCCAAAGTTTGACCTTAGGTTTGAAGGCGAGACACATGGGGTTGAGTAGGCTGACAGAACCCCAAATGGATTAGTCACCCTGGATATGGTTGGCCTTGGGTAGGGACAACTTGTTGCCCCGCAGGATTCTGAGCAGATTTTGCAAAGTTGAGTCAATATTGGGCCAATCTTGGGAGAATGATACGTCCTAAGGTGAATTTGGTCCTCCATTAACGGGATATTCCCACCAGGAAATTGAGTGCCAACCGGAGTTTGAGTAGTCATCATGGTTTGTCGGGAAAAGGAATTGTATTACTCTGTCCACCAAGAGGGAATTGGACATTAGGTGCAGCGGATGGTATAGTGCCACTAGGATGTATCAGCGGGAAACTGAGGTGGAGTTGGTATGAAACCGGAATAGGATGCGGAAGCCGAGGACCACTGAATAACCGTGAGGAGTGTGTGGAGGTGTTGAATGTGGAACATTCAGCGCAGAATTCAACGCGTGGTAACGAGGTAAGGTGGATTAGTTAGGAGTTCTCTACGGGTATTTATCGGGGCAAGAAGTGGTTGCCGGTATTCGGTTTGAACATTGGTAATGCGCGGATAAGGCCATCTCGGGAGGTAAAACGAAACGATAAGTAGTGGTTGCTGGGGTAATTTCTGATTCCCTAACCGGAGAGTCAGGAGATTCGTGACCACCAAACAAAACTCGATGAAAATCTTCTGACCAAGCGGGATCTTGTCGTGCTACACTCTGAGAAGGCCAAGCAGCTGTCTCAGGAGGCGGAAAATCGTCACTAGAAAGATGAAATCGCCCTTCGTGTCTTTCACCACGACGGATATGATAATCCTCTATAGTATTATCAATTCTAGGATTTTCAAAGAATTGGTTTGTTCGACTCCAGGAGGTGGTGAAAAACTTGAGGGGCGTCAGCGATGTCCCGCGTGTGATAAAGAGCGAGAGGATTTCACGAGGAAGAATCACAGGTACCTCGAGGTCACGGATGTAAAGAATTAAAGAGGCTTCTGGATGTTCCGGAGGCAAACCTTGCGTCCTACGTGAATGTCGCGGGGGAACAATTGTAAACAATTATCCAACACACCAACGAAAATCCTATGGTCAAAATTCGAGAAAAGAACAACACACCCTAGTAAAAAAATCTAGAAGCAATTCACCAAGAAAACAATACCTTCTAATTAGAAGTCACTAGTTGGTGATGAAATCCAACATCGCCCAACAACGAAGGCGAAAGGCCGAGATATTGTGGAAGAGTTACGTTAACTGACACCTTGGGACTTACGTACGGTGCAAGCTGCCCGATAATTATGGTTACCCTCCAAAGGAGCTTTGAGTAGGTTTGGCCAGCGGTCGATTCGAATGCTTGTGAAGACTTTCCTTCCACCGTCACCTTGGAGTACTTGAAATACCCTAAAGAAAGGCCACTAAGGATACCACGGACAACAGTACTGCCTAGGGAAAAAGTCGTCAATCCGATCCACATAAAGAGCGAGAATTATCGAGGCGAAATCAACTCAAAGCTTCCACCTTGCGGTAATTGTGGATTTACCTGGGTGACCCGTGTCGGTGCAATCTCTGCCCGATGTCAACAAAAGCGAGGGTTAGTATCTGTTAACCTGTCTGCGACCCTAATGCTTGACCCACTTGTGTTAGAAGGGCTTCCCAGGACAATATCAGAGTCAATGGAATTTTATCTATTCTCAAAGATACTATTGTGTGTTTCCCGAACTTTTGGAAGTGTTTCTCTTCCTATACTCCAAAGCACTAGCCTAGAAACATATGTTGGTGAAAGAGCCCTAGAAAAGAGTTACTAGATCAATTTTATTAATACGCAAAGTTTTAATGGCTGTCATTTACTCACAAAATGCTTGAAAGTGAAACTCAATGATGTGTGACTCGACCCAATCAATGCAAGGATATGAATAAATGTAATCTTTTCATTCAATGAATGCCAACTATGGGAGAGAGAAGACGATTCCAATTCCAATGCAAACACTAAAATGTATATGCAATTTCTCAATTTCATAAGTAAAATCCAATGCAAATAATCAACTATCGATAGAGCACAAATATCCTTTTCCAAAACTTCAAAACTCTTAAATTCTACAATTTTTGATTTTCCAAGTTTGCAACAAAAACAAAAACAAAAGACTTGAAGAAACAAATGGTTCACTTTCCAAGCCGAACTTTGTTGACAAAGAAAATCAAATCACCAATGAAAACCCCAAACAAAACTTTCAATGATGGTAAAAAACACAAAAACAAACCAAAAAGGGCCTGTAGCGAAAATTGTTCTTTTGAGCAACAATCAGTCAAGAAACGCTAAAATCCCGACTTTCAATCAATCCTTGACCTTTAACCAACATGACATAATCAACTCCCGATTAATCAAAGAAGAAGAATGCAAACAAGGGGTAAAGAACGAAAGTCAAGGAATCAAAGCAATAACAAGCTCCAAAACCCTAGATTAGATCTAGGAGGCAAATCAAGCGACAGAAGTGCAAACCAGTGAAATGATACGTCAAGAAGATTTTGAATCAACCCCTCGCGAGCTATTAGACAAACCAAAACTTGAGATCAAAATTTTTCAAAAACTTTCAGCAGGAAAGCCTTGGAGGTTTCTGATCGCGGACACATGTAAGGTTTCCATGAGTCTATGTGAGAGGCTATTGCTATACATAACTGGACTATATACAAAGTGGAAACCACGGACCTTAGAGCTGTCAATAAAATTATGATCACGGAAACTACGAAAATATAGAAAAATTTTCAAATTCAAACACAATCTAAAAAGGATTGGTAACTTGAGAGGAGAAGGTGTCTCGGGGTATCCTAGAGACCTGAGAGGAGTTTACAAATTAGAAGAAAAAGGCAAGAGGAGCAAATGGCCACAAAAATTGAGGCAAAAAATAGCAAAGGAAGCCTCTCCCTTGTAATTAGCCAATTTTGTTTTAGGATAAATCCGTGAAAGAATGCGGACACAAACCGATCTCCCCGGATCCACCCGGATCACCAGGAACCAAAATGACAGAATACTACTCTTTCCCTAGTTCTAAAGTATTGAATGGACAAGGAAGAAGGATGATGTACTTACTTACTTTATAGAAAAGCTCCTTATCTCTCGGTGATCCCACTTCTGCTCGATGCTCTTAAAATGCGTCCAATCCTGACAACACAAACCAATCACAACAAAGAGATTAATATGTTCCAAAACTCTAGACTATACGTGTGATCAAAGGAATCATATAATAATGTGAGTATCATCATTATGGGAAGGGACATGTTCATACATATCATAATATGCAGAAAGAAAGAAATACAACTGAGGCCTTGATGTCATTAGATCCCCTTTCAACGGCTTCTAGCTTTGACACACACCTTTGCTCATCATGCATGAAGAACTTCCACTACTTGTGTTGACCTTATGGTACGTCTCTGTTTGCTGCGGCATCAATTCTCCATACAATAATTCAGCAATTCTTCAATATCTTACTCTGCTAATTTGCTACTAACCTCTTCCTATGAATCATCCCTTCAATGGAAAGGATTATTGTAGTTACTTGGATGAGATGTGTCCCAAGTATATCTGGAGATTCATGAATTTACCAACCATTCGAACTCCAACTCCTCATCCTTCTGAAGATTCCTTCTAGAAGGATCGAGACTTGCTCGTTTTCTCCATTAAGAATCCCATTTCAGCACCCACGACCTTTAACAGTCTGCGGAAGGTCCTTGATCGGTGAATGCGACTGCTTGGCTCAAAGTACTTCCGCAAGGTAATATTTGTGCAGCCTGCGTACTGTCTCAAAAGAGTGATTTTGAGAGATTGACAAGTGTAACTTTCTTCATGAAAATGATCTTAAAGAGCTAGATCTTCTATCAACTTTCTTCATGAAAATGATCTTAAAGAAGAGCTAGATCTTCTATCACCATGTCATTATCATGTCATCATCTTGATAACCAAAAATGAGGATAACAATGACTATCGAGATACTCCATCTCTTATTTGCTGATGATGTTCTCATTATGACCAATGACTCTTTATAGGAATGGATAGAGATTAAAGAGATCCTTTCAACTTTCTGTTGCGCCTCGGGATTGTCAATTAACTGGGATAAATCGACATTTCACTTCCCCAATATGCAACAACAAGCTTTGGAACAACTAAAAGGTATCTTCCCTCACTCTTTTACGGATCTTTCAGTTGGTCTCAAGTGTATGGGGTATTTTTTAAAAGCAGACTCCTATAAGCCGACGGATTCGAACTGGCTCATTGCTAAATTTGAAAAAAAGATTGGACATTGGTGCACGAAGTGGCTCTCTCTTGGTGTTCAATTCACTCTCATTAAAGTTGTTCTAGAAGGGAAGCTGAGGTACTGGATGGCTCTTGCAGCCATACCTGCTACAATTATCACAAAACTCCATCGTATGACCTATAATTTTCTCTGGTCGGGTTGCTCAGATCATACTCGACAACATATCTGTAATTGGGAATCATTGGCCAAACCTAAACACAAAGGTGGATGGGGACTCCGTAATACTTATCACTTCAGTAAAGCACTTGCTGCCAATTCTCTCTGGCACGTGTTGAACACTCCCAACATCTCCCACTCTATTATTAAGGACAAATACCTATCTCAACACAGTCTCCAACTGGCTTCTAACCGACATAGCTACCACTAGGGCAGCCTCCTTCTTTTGGAAAACACTTAAGAAATCCAAAATCTAGATCACACGTGGGTTCTATTGGCAGCTAGGCTCAGGCCACTCCATCATGATTGGTCGGGACTGTATCCTTGGATTGGGCGTAAATACCACACTTCCTCCTCAGCTGATAGCTCAACTACACAACATAAATATGTGGTACCTTTACCAGGCCAAGGATCAAACCTCCATGAATTCTCTCCGAGATCGGTGGATATCCAGTGACACACTTGGTCTCAGCGCATAGCATGCTACACATTGGAAGTCACTCTGCTCGACCTTAGCCCATTCAGGCATCCACCTAAATTATCAGGATGACCAAATCAAGTGGTCTGGGGGAGATCTATCGGGCATATTAACTGTCCAAAACGTTTACACAGAGATCACTCATTCAATTTGGAATACAAAAATTCAAGGCTGGAGAAAACATCTTTGGTCCTGGAACCTTCCTACAAAGGTTAAACTCTTCACTTGGCTTATGACTACTTATAAATTAAACACCTGGGATAATTTGCAAAAAAAAGGTTGTACTGGACCAAACACCTGTCACCTCTGCTACAACGATGCCAAAGCAACAGACCATATATTCATCAAGTCTTCTTATTTCAGAATGGTTTGGGGAAAAATCACTTCGGTGCTTGATCTTAAAAATTCTTGGGATGGGCCAACACTCTCTGATTGCTTCGAATCTTGGACCCATAGGGAGCACAATTCAAAGCATCTGCCTTCCCTGGTCTGTTGGTCCATTTGGCTCGACAAAAACAATTTTTTTTTTGAAAATAAGACTCCTTCTACTTCCACAACAACATATAAATCACTTGGCCTTTTTAATATCTAGAATGAAATACATCCATTTAAGCCAAGATCATTGAACACAAAGAGGACAACTATTTTAGAGGATACTCCAATTGGATGGTTCGATGGAGAAACGCCAACAAATGCCACTCAGAGTGGTGTTGGAGGGATGATCAAAATTACAAAAAACGCATACATTAGATGGACTTTTAATTGTGGCCCGGGTACCAACACCAGAGTTGAATTACTGGGTGCTTGGGCCACTCTTTTCCTGGCCTCTAGACATCATATTGAAGCACTTCAGATACTTGGGGACTCTAAAATCATTATTGAGTGGTTGAACAACATGAGTGATCTTCAAGCCATCTCCCTCATAGCTTGGAAGGAAATAATCAAACTACTGCTTCCCTCATTCAAAAAACTCTGCTTCAATCACATATACCATGAACACAACAAAAATGCAGACAAACTATCCATGGCAACTCTACAAAAAAAAAGAGGGCATTTTAACTTACAATATCTGGCTAGATGGCCATCAGGGCCCTCCTCATCTCCTATCTTTATTTTAAGACCTTCTCTACTCATCTTAACAATCTTTCTTGTTTTGATTTATTGAAGGCTACTCCAAATCTTTGTTTATTCCTTATCTTTCTCATATTTTGAAGAACTTATTCCGCTAGCTATGGCATATCTATTTTAAACTTGACCTTTCTCATTGTATGATCTTTCTCCATTTGTTGGTCAAGAGACCACTATTGGCGAAAGCATCATCAGACAAGTTTTGTATCCTCAAAAATGCTTTGTAATTTCTCTGTCCAGAGAACACATTATATTTTTAATATAATCGAGAAATTTTCCGTTGGAAAAAAAAGATTGATCCTCTTAATCATTACTTTTGGATAGAAATTTTAGACACCAATGCTAAGAATATGTATATAGCAATTTGCTATTTTGCACCTATTAATTCTAATTTTTATAAGAAAAATAATCTAGATAACAATTGTCCCTATAATAATTTAGAACAAGATATTTATAGTTTGAAAAATGAAGGTAATATCCTTCTGCTAGGAGACTTTAATGCTAGGACTGTAACTAAACAAGCTACTCTTTTAAGTAATGACTCCAACCATAATCCTTTATGGCTATATGAGGACCTTGTTTTATTTAATAGCTACACAAGAAGATCTGAAGACCTAATTGAGAATTTGTTTGGTATTGAGTTGGTCAAGCTCGACAGCTCTCAAGACCTAATAATTTGCAATGGAGTAATGAAGTGGCCAAACTCCAACCAGATGACTTGTATTCATGGGCTAGGTAGTAGTGTTGTAGATTATGTGATATCTCATATCCCCGTTTCCAGCCAAATAACAACTTTTGACCTTTTAAATGACCATGAGCCTGACTCTGATCATAAACCTTTAACCCTAACTCTAAAATTTTCCATGCATAGGAGCGCCATTGAAGAGAATTCCGATAATCAAAGGAATTTGGCTTTGACAAAAGTAAAGTTGACATTTTCTTAAAGGATTTAAATAGTAAATTAA
>SNQJ01S0019201.1:71469-82836 GCA_010110895.2 Picea sitchensis | reverse complement strand
CCCTTTAGCCTTTCCTTGAGCCTAAGGAGAATTAACGCAAAGCAGTTGGAGGACAAAAGAAGAGGAGGAGCCCAGGATCAGGATCAAGGAGCGGTGGCCGGTCTTGACTTTGATTGTAAGTTGATTCATTTTTGAAAATAATAAAAGAATACTTTTCCCGTCCCAATGCATGAGTTATCTATGCTTTATGTAATTTATGCTTAATTTCTAACCCTCAAATAGAAAAGTAGCATGCATGCATAGTGTTTTGTCTTGATTGCAGGTTAAACTTTGGAAGGAGCAGTGCAAGCAAGCGGGCAAAGCGCAACAAAGGATCTACACCAAAAATCAGTAAAAAGGTTAGTAGTTCTTTTCCATGTATGTATTGTGAAAGAGGGGTTTAAGTTTTGGGTGGTAGGTTAAAAGGTAATTTCTTTACGGTCAAAAATTTGCATGCAATTCTAACCCTAGTTTGCTAGTCCGTAGGGTATTTTTCCCAACAACAATGTTGAAACCAGATAGTTATAAAACAGAGGATTGGCAATGGTTATTTGACAAGTACGAGTCCAGGATAACTCATTGGAGTAACAGATGGGTGTCCCTTAGGGGACATTTTGTATTTATAAAGGCGGTCTTAGAGAGCCAACCTATCTATTGGATGGCCCTTGCTCATATTTCTATTGTTGTTCTTCATAGAATTCATAAGATGATCATTGATTTCCTTTGGTCAGGAAACAATTTCAAGCACATGTATCATTTAAGTAGCTGGAATTCCATAGCAAGACCCAAACATTATGGAGGCTAGGGCCTTCAAAATATTTTCGTCTTCTATAGAGCATTGGCTTCAAACACCTTTTGGAGAGATATTATGAAACAAGGAATTTGAAAATGTTTATAAAGGACAAATACTTCCCGCATGGTTCAATTCTGACATGGATATGTTCGGCGGATACGGTCCATCCTTATGGATCTAAGACGTGGAAAAATATACGAAACACCTTGCCAATCATTCTTTAGTGAATGACATGGAAGCCAAGCTCAGGACACTCAATTATAGTTGGGAAGGATGCGATTCTAGGCCTGGGACATGACGCCTCTTTGTCTCAGGATTTGGTGATTCGACTAAATCAAAAGGATATCTATCTTTTATATCAAGCAAGCGGGTTGATGATTGGGAGTGTGATAGGTACAAGTTGGATTAGTAGTGTCAAGTTGGGGCTAGAAGAGAATCTAACAGAGGAATGGGATGGCTACAGGCTATCTTTGATTGATTTTGGTATTTCATTAGTTGATAGACATGACGAGCTGATATGGAATGGGGGTGATATGTCTAGCCATATCTCCGTTAAGAATTTTTATGAAGCTTTATCCAATAAAATGTGGAAATACAAACTCGGGGGAAGGAGTAGAAAACTTTGGAAGTGGGAATGTCCTTTGAAGATAAAGCTCTTCATATGGATTATAACTAAAAACAAGATTTTATCATGGAAAAATTTACAGAAGAGAGGATGGAAGGGGCCTGGTTTATGTAATCTGTGCAAAAATAAAAGAGAATCTACAAAACATTTATTTGTAAACTACTCCTTCACTCTTTCAATTTGGGAGGAAATTAAAAAGGTTTTAAAACTAGCTATTGGATGGAATGGCAAATCGGTGATTGAATGTTTCCAAAATTGGGCTTTACAGAACTCTAATATGCTTGCTCTCCCGGCCTATATTTGTTGGTACATTTGGACAGACATGAATAAGTCCATCTTTGAAGAAACATTGCCTTCAATGCAGAGAATTGTTTATCTAGCCCAAGGTGCTATGGGTGTATCAAAGAATTTTCATAAAGATCGTATTCCAAGGTATACTACCACAAATTTTCCTGTAGATAAAACTCTTTCTTGTTTTGATGGGGCTGCTCAACAAAATGGTCTTCTTAGTGGCACTGGTGGTGTCATAAAGCTTGATGATATTCGAGAATATAGATGGATTCTAAACTGTGTAAAAGGAATGAATTCCAGAGCTGAACTTATAGGAGCTTGGGCTACAATAATTCTTGCAGCTAGACTCTCATTTTCAGATTTACAGGTTTTGGGGGACTCTAAGATAGTCATCGAATGACTCAATCGAAAATGCACGCTAATGGTGGCAAATCTTGATGGATGGAAGGATATAATAGATTAACTCTGTCTGCTTTTCAGATCTATCTCCTTTGTGCACATATATAGGGAATCGAACAAACAAATAGATTGCCTTTCAAAAAAGGCTCTTTTCAGTAGCCGAGGGAGAATTGCCTATAATCTTTGGGCTGATGGCCATGAGGGCCCAACACTTTTCATAAATTTGTACTATTTTGTTGAGGTCTCTCTATGTCTTTGTATCTCTTTGGGGGCAAGCCTTAGTATTTTTCTGTTTCACCTCTTGGATAAAGGATCCTAGATCGGCTTGTAGTCTTTTTGCCGCTTGGAAGAAGTTGAAGGTTATAGTCAGTTATTTTGGTCTTTTGAACTAGACTATATGGATGTTTTCCTCTATGTAATGGATTGTCCACATGAGATGTTTTTTCTCATTAGTGAAGATCTGTTTATTGTAAAAAGATATATTATTATCAATATAATGTGGAGTTTTCATTGGAAAAAAATGTTCCCTTTCACGTGACCCCATCGCCAACTCCCCATCATTAAAACAATTACACTTAGAATAAATTAAACATCACATATAACATTATTAATTGATTCATAACTATGAATTTGTTAAATGTTTTGAAAAATTTACTTTACATTTCAAACACTATGCAATTTAGTAAATTAATTCATCTTAAAACTTTTTTTAAATCCAATTATATAGATATATGCATTATAGTAATATTGACATATTACAATTACTCTTACTATAACACTACATATGTATTTATTAATTATAACATAATAATACAACATTATATATATAAACATGTAATAAATATCACATATACTAAGTAGTGACCTTCTACTTTGTAACCCCATCGAACCAATCCCTGAAACATTATAAACAATAAACTCAAAATAAATTAAATATCACATACAACATTACCTTAAATAGCCTTATCTCATTAATTTATCCATAACTGTGAATCCATTAAATGTCATGGGATATGACCTCACATTTCAAATACGGTTCAAAATTTAATAAATTAGTTCATCCTAGAACTCTTTAAGTCAAATTGTGAGACATAGTTTAGCTTGATATACTTGTTGTATGAGCAGGAGGGAAGAACAAAATTTCCTGGAAATTTTGGACATTTTTAGCATATGCAAACAATTATATATTTTATATAATGAGAAATTTTCAGTGGGAAAAAAAGTCAAATTGTATAAATATAAGCATTATATTAATATTATATCAGAATTAACTTTACTATGCATTATATTAATATTATATCAGAATTAACTTTACTATGCATTATATTAATAGTGACATATTACAATTACTCTTACTATGAACCTATGTATTTATTTATTAGTCCTAACTTTACTATGCATTATATTAATATTATATCAGAATTAACTTTACTATGCATTATATTAATAGTGACATATTACAATTACTCTTACTATGAACCTATGTATTTATTTATTAGTCCCTACCGAGGGTAGTGTAGGGACTATATAAATGAGTTGGTACTTTGACTTATATTAGTTACTTGTCGACTCTTCAATAATTCCATTTTATCAAAAGTCCTTTCTTATAATTTGGATTTTTCTAATTAATTGAAATATATAGTTATATTTCTCTCCATTTCTATTGGTTATGGAGTTTAGGGTCTTATTGTTGGGCCGACGACGTAGTTGTCGATATTGGGGATGAGCATGTAGTATTTTATTATATTTTTATTCAAATATGAAAGGAAATAAACGTTGGTAGTTGTTTAACTGTCACTGCATATTGTCGTTGCACCATCACTACAGTCGATGGCTCATCTCGGCCATTTGAATGCCTCTCTATGTTCTCACCACTTCTTCTCTTCCCCACCGCCCTACGATCATATATACGCCTTCTAAAAACTTTGTACGAGTGATTGATCTTGGTCCATGGATTTCTTCCGTCTCAATGCATTTCCATTAATTCGAGCACTGTATGAACTATTTTGGCTAAAGATTGCAGCTGGTACTTTACTGTTGTTATTCGGTGATCTGTAACAATAATCTCAACCTCATAAATGCAATGATACATGTATCTCATGGGATTCACTGAACAAGAAACGTGCATCTGGAGGGAAGAATAAGGTATGGAGGAAGAAGCGAAAGTAAGGGGTTTCAACCTTGAATACTTGAGCACTATTTTCTGTTTTGAACAATAGTCCATGTTTCAATAGTACATGTTCATGGAGATCTGCTTTGTGGAGGTTTTGGTGGATGATAAAGACTATTTAATTACATAAGTTTTGCATTAGGGTTATTAATTTCTTTAAAAATGATAAAGGTTGTTGATGTCAAGGAACCTATTGTGGGGGTTAAGCTATGTACGGTTTTATATTTCTAATGTGTTTATGTTTTTGCAATATGTGTAGGTATGAGTTGGGAAGACAACCTTCAATGAAAAAATTGTTGAGTAACAAGACAATGAGAAGGGTTCGTGTGAGAGGAGGTAATGTAAAGTGGAGGGCATGGAGACTCGATACTGGTAGGCTGGTAACTATTCTTGGGGTTATGAGGTTGTTACTCATAAGAATCATATATTAGGTGTGGTTTACAATGCATCAAATAACAAGCTTGTTAGGATCCATACTTTGGTTAAGAGTTCCATTATTGAAGTTGATGTTTCTCCTTTCCGTCAGTGGTATGAACTGCACTACAGTCTAGATATTGGTAGGAAGAAGAAGGCAACTACTGTTGCCAAGAAAGAGACTACCAAGGTAGTTAGAGGGAAATGTTTAGTAGTTTATTTTTTTATTATCAGTTTTACGACATTAAACTAGTTATTATAAAACTTTTTGAAGTTTTGCATAAATTCTTTGATGTAGTTTCATTACCTTTTATATACTTTCATGACTGATAATAAGGTCTTTCCTATTTGGCTTTTATGGACCCAAAGATTCTTAAATGCTTGAATTGTTATCCTTGTTTGTCTTATGTTGGTTCAATTACGAACGTTTAATATGGTAGCTTTTCTTAACAATAATAATAGTTTTACATTATCTGTTCAACTTAGAGCTACAATGCGGATAGTAGTAGACTATCCGTTATTTTTTTCTTTGGAATTTTTTTCCCTACCTTGAATAACGCAGCTTCCAATCTTGTCTTTGAAACCGAGTGACCTATTTAACTATGTTGAACTACTAGCACTGGCACCGAGACTGAACTTTGTAGTATATATAGATAATTGCTATTTAAACTTTTTTACTGATAAACCTTTTATACTCAGTTATTGAAAACACTAATTTTCCATTTATTGTAGTTAGCATTCAAAGAGAGAAACTTGACATTTCCTTACATAATTCTGTAAACATATGTTCTCACCACTTTGTGCTAAAGCATCTTGGTAATACTTGAACTAGGGGATTAGATCATTGTATCTTACTAAAATATTTCTTATGCACATAGTGTTTGTGACCTCGCAGACTGCTTCTTACTGGTGCTCCTGGTTCCTTCCTATCATTTGCCAAAAATTTTAAATTGTTGTTACTAATGTGTTTACCAAGTTGTTAACAATCTCATAACACATAATTCAAATTTAGTCCCAAAATTTCATCGCCTTGAACCATTAGACCAAACCCAATTCAATCAATTATTGTGCAAGAAATACCCATAAAACACAGATTAAAGGTTCTTACTCTTGAAAAACATTGTAAAAAATATAGGCATGGAACAATCTATATGATAATCATTTCCATGCCCAACAATTTCATCAATTAGGGATATACAGGAACTTATGGTCAAATACTCCTTGGAATCCTCAGGAGCAACAAGTTCACAATATGAGACAAGTCTCGTAATCAAATCATAGTCAAAGTGCAACCCATATTCCACTTTGTTTCAGAGATCAAGCATGACATCCTGCAACCACTTCCATGATTCTATAGATGCCATTTTCTCCCAAAATTGGGTGGAACCAAATGCTCAAATCCATCGAGTGATTCCCAGATTGTGCTAGTTTAATTTAACTCTAAATTGAAATATGACTCCCAATTTGTGTAGGTTGGTCTCCCTTGAAACCTTATGATATTTAACAATTGCCTCCTAGTTAGGGAAATAATTGTAGTCATGTTCCTCGAATCCTTCAAAGACTAAAATATTACGTAAAATTCTAACTCAAAGATATTAATGGTTTTATGAAAAGGTAATATTAAAAGTGCCATCACAACTAAATAAATTTAAATATAAAAGATAAAATATAATATATTGTATTGAGTAAAATAGATAATGTGAGAATAAGAAAAAACAATTTACTTATAATCATAAATTACAAAATCAAAATTCTCCCTACTATTTCTAGGGAGAAATATAAATTTACTTGAAATTCTTTTACATAGTGAAAACTTAAACTCTATGTGAAATGCAAATGCTTCTCTCAACTTATCCAGATAAACCATGGGGTTCAACCACCTCCTTAGTTTTAACTTGGGGGGAGCCTGAATCTCCATATCCTTTTGATGTTGTGACTACCTCCTAGCTTGGCTATTCACAGGCAGTGACACTTGGTGGAGCCTTCCAACCTCACATACTTTCCTCTCCTCTGCAATAGAACCTTCAAGCCACTCCATGCTTTCTGTGTACACAATCTATATCTTATTGTTACCAAATATTATAATACCTATTCAAAGCATCAGGTCTACAAACTGTACAAAAGAAATAGTACCCATAAACCATCTGATCCTTGAAGAGTTCTCGGTCTCAAAGGGCATCTTAAATCACATTGTCGTTGGATATGGGAACGATTCACCTCTGCACAAGATCGAAGAGCTCATGCGCATATTTCCCATTAAATCTGCACCGTGGCGACATGCTCTGCATGGCTACGGATAATAGTAAACCATGTAGTTTATAGCCAACATTTGCACCATCCCCCTGCACTCATCATTGCTCTACACACCGCTGCAACATCTAATACCTATCGTGGTCATGGGCTAGGGCATATGTGCCATGTAGGAGAAACCATGCAAACTCCAAGATGCCATGTTTGCAGCCCAAAGCATGAGTGGAAACACAAAAGCATATATCAATCAAGACAATGTAAAGTATTTATTATTATTTATTTTTTCAAATACTTGACATTTATAATAATTGTTTTTTTATTCCATTTGTGCGGAACCTGATCCATCCTCCCATTTATTTATGGGAAGCAGAGCTATGTTTTTTGCAGTTTCAATTCACCATATGTGTTGGTAATTTTCCACTGGTTGTCGCTCATTCGCATATGGAATCTTGTTGTGAAGGTGCGTTGATGTTCAAAAATATCATGTGCACAAGGTAATTGATACCCTAATTTATGTACTATGTTAGACCATAGAACATAACATATCTAATTAGTCTTATAGTTTTTTTTCTCATTCATCTTTTAACAGAACTACAACAATGTATCTTGGACCCAAAACCCTATCTAAGGCACAATCTAACACATGAATTGAAGTGTAGAGTCTTTATAGTACATGATTGCAAATGGAGTAGATAATAACCAAACAGATTGCAATTTCTTTGGTTGAATTCATTTTTACTATATTTGTTTTATTATTTTCTTTAAATTATGACGAAATGGACTAAAATCCTTCAATCATAGAAATTGGTATGAAGTTTTCCCAGTAAAATCCCGACTCAATCTAAGAAAAGATTTAAAAAAAGAAATTTGACTAAAGATCTTATTTAGTCAAAATCGATTTTGAATGAAAAGTATGGTCTTCTTGAGTTTGACTCTTTGTTCATTCTCATATTTGATTATGGCTACTTATTGTTCAAGATGACAGTCTCATAGCTCACTTTGAAGCAAAAAAAAAGTGTTTAAGAAGGGAGACTAGAGAGAGACACAAAGATATAATATAAGAATAGAAATCGCAAGCTGCACACAAAGGCATTCCATTCACCTATATTTATACTTGAATATTATAGTCGTTCACATGCATAGAGGTGCAATGTAGAAATATCTACAAGGTGCATGGCTTCCACATGCAAATATATTAGCATAAAATAAAGAGAAAAAATCTCCCACCATATGCCAACTAAAGGACAACTCAACTTGGTAAATAATGCAAAATAATAGTTGATAATTTGACTTATTCTTTATAATATTAATATTTATTTTTAATGTAATAAAAGCTTCAATACAATATAATCCCTCAACTTCCCTGCAGGGACTAAGCTGCCATGCAACACTTGTTAATTATGACATATCAATACAACATTACATATATAAACATGCAATACATATGATATACATTGAAGAAGGCAAATATGTAATAAATATGGTATACATTGAAGTAGGTGACCCTTCCACTTAATATGACTCCATTCCACAAAAAACCCATCGAAATATTAGAAACATAAACTTATAATAGACTAAAGATCACCTATAAAATTACCACTACAAGGAAAACACCACTTAGAGGAGGTTGTTAGTGTTACAAGACTGGTCAAAATTATTGAAAAAAGACTTTGCTAAAACCTCAACAATTGATGATAAATGTTTTAGCAGAGGTTCACTAGAACTAAAAATTATGGGTGGTCAGAGGTCCTAATGGAGGTTTTTTTTCATGTGTTCAGTATGCTCAAAACAGTAAGGTGCACCAATACACACATCTTTAATATGCACGTGTGTATTATATATTTTGAAAGCATCAATGTGTATACTTGTGCATCACAAGTTCTTGGTAATGCCAATGATAATAGTAACCATAATGATAAAGGTATCATTGAAGGGAATGGTGATTTTTTATAGTTAGGAGCACTGGTTCTCTTATTACAACGATTACCACCACAAAGATTTGTGTTGTTGTAACGGTTAGGAACACCGACACTTTAATTACGATTATAAGTATTGGTGTGTTTTTACATGTATATTACACTAGTGTGTAATAATGATTCAAATGCACTAGTGCATAAATATAGCTCACTGTTGCATTCAAATAAATACACTTGTATGTTTTGAAGTTAAATTGTTTCACATTTAGGGTATGAAAATGCAACTTCTTGTTTTTTTGTTATAAATTTAAATTGATTGTCAAAAAATCAAATAATTTTTATAATAATATTGATTTTATATTTTAATTAATGCATTTAATATAATCATTGCATTAATGTATTGTTCAATAAATAGGGTATATCCACGCATGTTGAACACTTTAAAGAAAATGCTCACACAAACATATCAAATATCAGTACACCAACATATTATGTGGTTAAAACCCTTATAGAGGGAAACAATTCACAACCCCACCCATCACAACCATTTTTGCAACATATTAATGCAAAAGTAAAATAGTTAGTACATGAGTTTCTCGCAATTGATCATTAACAAATAACCTTCCATGATCTTTAAATAGAGATAATGGACCAATTAGGTGTTAAGCCATAGATCGATATAATCATTAGTATGGAGGAGAAGATGGGCCATTGGATCACTTTATGTCTAGAATATACTGGTGACCATCGGATTAGATAATTACAATGCACAATAAAGAAACACATTTTACCTAAAGACGCATTAGACCAAGTTGATCTTAACTAACCCCTAAGTGTCTAAATATCTTCAAATGTATTGTATTGTTTATACCAACTAATAAGACCCCTGGTCATTGTAATAATGTAAACTATCCATATATTTAATAAACATTGTAACATTTTACAACACTCGATACTACAATAAAATAAGAAACCCATTTTGTTATATTTGAATAAGGTATCCTTCATCATACAAAACGAAACAATATAAATGTCTATGATAATTAAAATGTCAATAAATAATTGTTACAATTATTGGTAACTCGTCATCATATCAATTGGGACAATTTATCCACATTAAACAAAATGTCTAATTTTCATATACAACATTCCAAAATATGCAACTTCTAACATTCAATTATGTTGATCATTATTCATCACTTGAATTGTTGTCATTGCTTGAGTTGTTTGCGTGCCTTGTTTCTTCGCCATTTGCAAAGGATATTGTACTTGGATTATTTGGAATGTTTTGTTGATTCACTTGATTTTATTCCTCCTCTTCATGTCTATCTACAAACATAGGAATAAAATGTAATGACTATATCTACAATTATAGTATGATATACATGATTGCGTAAATAAAAAATCATACCATAGCCATTTCTCAAGCTATCTCCCAACATATCTTTTGTTGGCTCCACTCCATACTTTGTTTCTTTCAAGTTTTATATGCCATAACAAAGCATAGATATAATTAAAGGTTTTTTGTCGTACTATTAATTTTTTTTCCTCAGAAAAACAACATAATTTTATTACTTTGAAAAGCAAAAATTATATTTTGTAGATGTCTATTGATAAAAGCATTGGTGCATAAATTCTTGTTGCTACAGAAAAGGTAAATATCCTAGAAAGGATATTTTTACAATCACAAAGTTTCTCATCCAGTCTACGCTCACTTTATCTTTTATATGTTTTACAAAATTATAAACACACAGTTTCGAGTCTTCCACATTTGCCTCATCAGACTGTAAAGATGTGCCAAAAAAATGTTCTCTAATCTTAAACTACTTTATTCCAACTTCGTCTATTGTGATTATTCATATAAAAAGTCCAGTAGATAAACTGTATCATGTATCCATATATACACAGACAAAAAAATGATATCAAGGAGTCTTCTTCAAAGACCAACTTCTTCGTGAAATGGAGGATAAAAATATTCATAGTGTTGGTTGCTTGCATCCTATTCAATGTGTCAGGTTCCATAATCCATCACAATCCATGCCTTTGACATCTGGTCAACCACTTTGTTGTGTTCCCTGTAGATATGTGTAAGCACAAAAGTGCCATAATTTCTCACTGAATCTTGTATTTCTTATAATAGTGGTAGTAAAAGTGTTGGATTACTGAGAGGGGGGGTGAATCAGTAATAAAGCAATTTAATCCCTTTTAACCATATAATCCAAGTGTTATATCAATGAAGCATTATTATCCAATAACTACAGAGTAAATAAGCAATGAACAAATGAACAATCATACACATACACATACACAGTACACCAGTGTTTTACGTGGAAACCCAAATCGGGAGAAAACCATAGAATGATTTTTCTTATATGTCTTGAAGAATTACATTCATTGGAAGCACCAACTTCCTTTCTTTTCCAACTGCAACTGGAAGGAGGCTCCAACCCCCTAGTTTCTCAGGCTACAACTTGAGGGAAGCTCCAACTCCCCAATTCTCTGGCTACAACCAGAAGGAGGCTACAACCCC
>SNQJ01S0019201.1:45418-71459 GCA_010110895.2 Picea sitchensis | reverse complement strand
AACATGACAAAACAATAATGAGTCATATTTACATCAAACAATATTGGGTCCATTACCTAAACCTTTGTGCTACGGGGATTTCTTGAAGGTTTGACATCAATGACAACCAACCTTAATCAACAAAAAGAATGTCAACACATCTTTGATCTTTATTCACCCAATTTATCACATTCAAAGAGTCACCAAAAACTTGTAAGTGAGTTATATCCTTTTCCAACGTGAACAGCAAGATGATTTTTAATGTATGTAATTCTGCATAATTGTTTGTGCCAGGGCTGAGACCCATCTTGAGTTTGCATATATGTGTTTGAAATAAAGACAGATTCAAACCACCTCCACAACATGTCGGGTTCCCTTGTGAGGCCCCATTGAATAAGCCCCAGGGATGAGTTTTTTCGATAGTATCTGAGATCGTATTCATAGTCCTCAAAATGCCCTTTTCCTGTGGAAAGAAAGTTAATATTGTTATGACCCAAGGGGGGCATATATAGGGCTAAATGTAATGGTATGACTCCAATGGGGTGCATATATGGGGCTAAATGTACATTTAATGTGTAAATATATGTGTAATAGGGTCGACCTAATATTAAAGGGGCTTCATGTGTAGTGTGTGAATAGGTATATATAGAGATCATCTGTTCATTATTGTGACATGGGAATGGTGATGGATGAATGTATCTGGTTATGTGGAGGAGGTTCTCTTATTCTTTAAGGATACATTGTGTAACTAATCTTGGTTATCTATATTGGATTTGTGCTCCATGGTCACATTCTGTACACGGTTTGTACTTCTGTTCTCTTATGATATTTTAATTATTTGGATCATTACATTTGGAATTAGAGCATCAATCCTAGGGTTTTGTTTCTTCTAGTAAGTCATATTGGAATTTTATCTATAATGTTTTTTCGTGGACACTTTAGAAAGAAAAACTTAGAGGATATTTAGAAGGCATATCATAGTACTTTTGGTACGAATTTCAGCTTCTGGGTTGTTGTAATTTGGGAGATACACCCTATGGAAGATAGGGTTTCTGACTAGTCTTGTAACTAGTCTCAATTAGGAGTTCAGGGATAATAGTCATATCTTCATCATCGAGGATCCAAATTATGTGAAACCAATTGCATTGGAAAGAGTACAATATATAGTATTTTGTGTATGAGTTTTAGAATCAGATAGAAAATATTGGGTGCATGGCATTCTATACAAGTTTGTACTCCATAATAGGCCAAAATTCAGAAAGGTTTGAGAAAGTTACCATAACTTCAGACTAATAGGGGATGGAATTTCATAAATACATCAGAAGGAAGGTTGACCAGGAGGATAGACTCCAAATCATGGTTTCAAAGGTATGTTCACTTAAAACTATCATAACTTTTGATTGAAATGTCCAATTGAGATGATTCAAAAGCCATTGGAAAGAGTAAACATAGAATATTATATTGGAATAAGGATTATAACTATTTAAGATAATTATTCCTAATATACTGAGGTTTTAAGTTGAGGTTTGGGTTATACCTCAATTAAGAATCAATGACAATACCTACCTTTAGTGGAGATGAAGATAAATATGAAATCAATCCTAAAGAATGGTTGAGTATGGAAAGAAAGATGAAGGGATAGGTAGATTATGAAACCATAATAAAAAACTACTGGATGAGGTTAAAATATTGAAAGAAGAGAAGAAGAATTATCAAAATAAATAAGAAACAAGGATCTTGGATGAAGAATCTACCAAAATACTTGAAAAGGAAATTTGCAAGAAGGTTGAGGAATCTCTAAATACCAATGAGGTAAAATCAGAAATGCAATATAGAATTGAAGAAGGACGTCAAAATTTGATAGATGGGGTGACATTGCAGCTTCAAAAGGAGAAAGAAGACAAGATTAAAGAAGGTCAACATAAGATACTTACAGAATTTGATCTCCATCTAGAGGATGAGTGTGTGAAATATGATGGTATTATCTCCAAGGCTAGAGTAATCAAATACCAAGAAAAGATGATCGAGGATTCCATTGTCTATGAAAACAAGATAGATGCAATGGGTGTGCAGAGTGAAGAAAAACCATCAAATGTGAAACCATATCGACACCCTCATTACCAAGAAAGATTTCAAGGAATACAAGAAGGTTGATATCAACATTATCAAGGAAGAAGATGGAATACTTGTGAATATTCATGGAACAAGGCATCACAAAATCACTCTTAAACAAGCTATTATTAGAGACCAACAACAACTATAAATTGGAGAAGCTTCAACAACAATACATGGAATCAAGGGAAAGAAATTTATGCAACAACTAGCCACCAAGGATTACGACCGAAAATAATTGATTTTGGATGGATGGATCATCATCAATGGAAAAAATAAAGCATGAACATAGGAAAATCATATTACTTTGTTTCATCACATGTGAAGCCTTTAATTGCAAAGCTTCGAGGAAAAACCTTTTTGAAGGAGGGTACTATGTTATGACCCAAGGGGGGCATATGTGGGGATAAATGTAATGACATGACCTCAAGGCGGGGCATATATGGGGCTAAATGTACATGTAATGTGTAAATATATGTGTAATAGGGTCGGCCTAATAGTAAATGGGCTTCATGTGTAGTCTGTGAATGTGTATATATATAGAGATCATGTATTCGTTATTGTGACATGGGAATGGTGATGGATGAATGTATCCGGTTATGTGGAGGAGGTTCTCCTATTCTTTAAGGAGTTATTGTGTAACTCATCTTGGTTATCTATATTAGAGCTATGCTCCACACTCACATTCTGTACATGGTGTATACTTCTGTTTTGTTATCATATTTTAAGTATTTTGATCATTACAAATATGCTCAAACATTTTACCACAATCATTGCAGGGGAGTTTGATCTATCATGAAAGATGAAATGGTTACATGCAAGCCAAATCCCCTAAGCCACTAACAACGTTAAAGCTTTAAAATGTTTATGGATCGGATTTGCTAGCCATAATTTAAGTCTTTCATCAATGCTTTGACCTTGCCACATCAATGCCTGACCTGCCAACTTTACTATTTTCCTCCAAACCCCAACAATGAAGGGATAGTTCAAGATTAAATGACAATTTGTCTCTTCATCGTTTTTACATAATGCACACTGACCCGACCCTGCCTTGTTCCTTTTTTGGATATTATCCTAGGTTAATGCCTTGTTTTCGAGAAGACACCACAAAAAACTCCATGCTTGCTGGACATTTTAACTTCCAAAGTATTTTCCACCACCATACTTCTTCTCACTGGTCAATGTCATAATTTAAGTCCCAATTTAGGTGTGTAAACACCTGATGTCAAGAAATTCCAAACCGGCTCATCCCCCTGATCTTGAGTACGAACATGCGATTGTTGCAAACTGAGTACATAATGCATCCAGACATTTCTCCAATATTTTCCACGTTCCAAATGATCTACTAACAACCAACCTTTTCTCCATAACGTGGTTTGATTTTGATCAACACCCTGGTTTAGGGTGTGATGACCACACTTGTTGTACTGCTAATTATAAACCAAGGGAAGTAAAATAACATAGCTACTTACAAATTGTTCAATTAACCCTTGATACTCCAACACATACTCACAACCCACACATAATCAAATGTTCAAATGAATCTTCTTTGTACATTAACACTTGGTAGAAAACATTCATGGATGATTGTAAATTAATTAAAATACAAACATCACAACAAAAATAAAATGTTAAGGAAAATGGAAGTACTCACAAAATTTGTTATCAACCCTTTTATGTCTTGTTATCTTGTCTTATGTGTTGAATGGGTTCCATTTTGTTTTCATTTCTAAAACAACAAAACAATTGGAAATTAACATTCCATGTTATAATTAAACTATTTGAATACACATAAAAAATCAATGGTTACATACATTTGATGAATGTTGTTGTTAGGATAGCTCTCCTTGCGATTCATTATTATTATTTATTTGGCCATCTCCTTGTACACATTTTTGGACATTCATATTGGTATGTTTCATATTATCTCATTTGACGGCTTTGATTTTCTTAATCTTCCTAAAAAATGAAAAGCACAATAAAAACAATTAATATTTATATGAAAGTAAATATAGAAAACATGTTTAGGAATAATACTTTTTAAATGATTTTTTTTGTTATTGTATGATTTTGTTATTGCAAGTGTCATAGGCATAATTGACCACTGCTTCAAAAACACTTGTTGTAGTTTAAATATAATCTATTTCTTGGATTCATTGGACTAATTTTTGTATTGTAAGTGAAAATAACATATATATGTTATTTCCACTGTATCTCTCCTAGTTTTATGAAGTTCTTCCCCTTGTCATTAACTTCCAACACCACTCTAGATTAATTAAGGACTAATTCATTGTCATTTAAATCCTTCATATCTTTATTCTTCTTAGTAGGACCTAATGATCCCTCACTGTTAATCCTTACACAACATGTAGAATATGCAAAATTGAACATTTGAAACCCATTAGCTATTATTGTTAAGAAGTACATTATTAGTAAAAGGTCAAAGAAAAAATTCAGGTTGATTACCTTTGATTCACCTAATTCATTTCTTTGTAATATTTCCATAAATCTTTTACAATATTTTCCACTAAGATTGTGATCAATTTTATCAAGTGTTTTCACTTTTTTCCTTTGCACGACACACATTAACCAATACACATCATTTAAACCTATAGATAATTTTAATATATTAATTTTATATTAAAACCCCAAATAACTCACACGATCTCTTCTTGGGATGTGCTTCTCTCACACTCCTAGCTATAAGTGTTTTCCCTTGATCCTCTATTAGTCATATTCTATCAATAAAGGACCTGCATAATGAAATATACAAATTTGGAAAAATGTTTAATAAACTATCTAAAGAATTTCAACCTAAAAATATATGCGGTTTAGGCGATGCACTTTATATATTAATATGCATCGGTGCACATTATACCATTATACGCACTAATGTGTTACTTTTGTATATAGAACCATGAAAAGTGTAAACTATTTTTTAAAACTACCATAACCAAGCGATACACTCTACAGTAAAAATGCACTTGTGTCTATCCACTATATAGTGCACACCAATAAACCTAACAATGTTTTTCAAATTACAAACCAAGCATTGCACTATAGAGTAAAAAATGCATTGGTGCATGCTTATTGTACAATACACATTGTGAAACCATAAGGTTTTTCTTAAACTTACAATGTCAAGCGATACACTTTATAGTAAAAACCATACTAGTGCATATTTACTATACAATATGCACCATGAAACCTAAAATTGTTTTTTTAATAAAAACCTAACAGAGATACATTTTTTTTTTGTAAGTGATCTTATCACATTAATGTGAATAAGGTATACATAGCCATACACTCATATCATGCATGCACAACCAAAATAAGAAACTCACCCAGGCTTGAGAAAAAACAGACCATAAGTTTGCCCTACATGGACTTTCAAATTGTTCAAAAAGACTGAGATTACCCCTAGGAGTACATATCATCCAAACAGAGAAGCTGAAAAGGACTAAATGCCGAAGCACAAAGCTAAAAGATAAAATGAGACATATCATAGTCAAGGAGAACCCTGAGAAGTGTCACTCGTTTGCTGCAAAGGTGGCGAAGAAGAATATGGAGGCGCCCTCAACACAAGACCATCCTTAGCACCTTGGAAAGAAGGTGGAAAATCATCTATATTGGCCAGATCCTGGAAAGAGTAAGAGAGAGGAGTTGGAATTTCTAGGGGCCAAGACTGATTGTGACCTTCACACTGCATCTCTACACCGATTTTGGCAAGCTTGTCCACTTCTTTGTTTGCAGAGTGACTAACTTGAGAAGGAATGAGCATAAGTGGCATATGAATTAAATCATCTAGTGAGTCTAAAAGATGGGAGAGTCGCCACCTGGGGGAAATATTGGAAGGCCAGGTGCCATTCAGTATTTTGGTTAATAGCCCTACAACTATGCTAGAATCTCCATCTACCATAAGTTGGGTATAACCATTCTGAATAACAATCTGGAGGCCTTGAAACAAGGCCCATAATTTTGTAGTGTTGTAACAGAGATAATTTTTGGGGTCCAATGCAATGAGAAATTTTAATCCATTTAAATATTATTTATATCAAAATAATTGTTGAGGCCAACAAACACATAAAACCTCAAAAAATAATTCTCACCATGGAAGGGTAAAGAGACTAAACCCTTACTGTTAGGGTTTATAACAACATAAAACAAAAGGGAAGCAACAAGAAATGTATGGTTTGTAGCATTGAAGGTGAGTCTAAAATCATTATATTTTCTTTAAATGTGTTGTTGGTGTTGTTGTGTGTATGTGTAAATTGGAAATTTGGGATCAATTGAGGGAAAAATTGTCGATATGAAGAGGATGAAGTTAAATATCTGAAAATTTTCCTTTGCAAATTTATACGTCACCCATGGGTTGCCCCTTACAAATTCCATTCTTTAGAAATATACATCCACTCCAATCTCTCACTAGGTAAATATCTCTTGTAGAAGTCTTCCATCTGGCACAACAATGTAATAGGGATTATAGTTTTGTTTAATTTTCTTTTACATAATGGAATTCCCACTCATTTTTTGTTTGTTTTTTTGGTGTATTGATGATAGATGTGCAATTATTTTTTACTTTTTTCATGAAACTGTGTGGCTATTATATTTAAGAACACTGATGTTATATATTTTTCCAAATGCACCGTAATAACATTTTTTTAGTGAAAATAGGAATTTAAATCTCTGCAATTAGTAATTTGTAGAGGTTTTTCTTTATGAAGGTTTTATTCTAGGTATTTTTTCAATGCACATCAAAATCCATTGTACTAGTGTATCCAACAAACACACTAGTGTGCATATGTAAACTAAATACATGGTCTACTTAAAAAAGGCCTTCAAATTATTTTGAAGTTAGAATGTTATATGCTTCCCAAATTTTATTTTAAGATTGTAGACACATATTGATTGTGCTTTTGTCTCAAATACAAGGGAAATACAAGTGATAATATCAGATGGCCTATTTTTCAAAATCCTCATTCCATATCGTTTCAAGTTCAACAAGTTTCTTTTTCCATTTGCAGTAAGTCCAAATTTTATTTATATTTTGAATATCTAAATGAATTTACGCTACCTTTGCATATGCATTTGAATACCTGTGCATTAATTCTTGTGGGATCTTGATTTGGAATTAAATTTTAATGAGAAAGATATTCCACCAATAGAAAAAATGATGTGAGCTCTTATTCGAAGCAATACTGTAAGTAAATGGTAGGCCAAAATGGAGATCTTCTTTACCCTTCCAACTATAACATGCCATCTTCCAATAGCCATATTAGGCTAATGGTACTTCATGGTGCACTAGATCTCTTTTATGGAAATCCAGTAGTATGTGTCCATTAAAAATGTAAAGGGTTGAAGTTGAACCCTTAGCATGTAACACTATCCCATTATGTTAATGTCTAACTACCCAAATTGACAATTTGATACCTCTCACTAAGTGATGTATCTAATAGGAGATATAGAAAAGACATGTATGAACACTTCCATATGCTCCCTTTTTGAAAAGTTGGAAGCCAAATCAACTATGTTTCATATGAAATTGACCAACCCATCTCCTTTTGTTGAGTTAACTAAGATTTCTTGCGAGCCAAGGTATGATATTTGTACTACCTAAAAAATCTCTAATAGGAGATCCAAAACATTGTATGAGATGAGAACAATAATGTCCAAGTACAAACCAAGGTTAGTTCAATTATTAGAGGGTAGTGATGACTTATCTCTTCATGTCCATCTACAAAGTAAATACCAAACATGTTACAACCATGATTTGTATTGCACTTGGCCATCTTCCTTGCATGTTCCTAATGTTGGGACCAAATTCTCCTTTTGTAGTAATAATTACATGGTTTCCAAGTCTAAAATAGATGCTAAAAATCTTGGGTTGTTTATCCTTTCACATGTGTTCGTTCCTCCCAAACAATCAATAATACTTATACCATTTTTTGGTCGTATTTAGAATTGGTCTAATTACTTGAATATTGTTAAATAAAAACATAACCTTTCCATGTATAGTAAGTGCATGAATGGTTATGATTTTGGAAACTTTAATAGGAAGAAGATATTATATATCGATGGTCATCTAATAATTCATGGGAACATTGTAGGGTTCATAAATAATTGTAGGTGCTCATTAATTAGTTAAAATTGTTCGTTTTAGGAACACTTGAATGATAAAGAGTTCTTTGTGAAAAGGAAGGCATCCATATTAGTTGTTGTACATGGAATACATAGTTTGTCTCCTAGTGATGATCTATCAATTAACTATAACTTTCATAGACCACCAACCAATCATTAAATGCGGCTTGAATTTGAACTGCCTTTAGATGTTCTCATGGGGTGTAAGAAAAAAGATCATTCAAGAGTAATTGTATTTTTGGATTTTCAATGGAATTAATGTAAATTTATTGCTTGATTTGACATTTGTTTTATACAATGGTTGGTTGCATGTGTATTGGAATAATTTTTTTTTTGCTTCCAATAAATGTTTGGTCTAATGTTTGAACATACTAAATGCATTATGTTTATTAATACCACCAATTTAATGTTTAATATTTTTGCAATCAAGATCTTGACAACAAGCAACATGTCTACCATATACCCTTACACCCCACTATGATGTCAACTCAAAAGAAGGCTGCTAAATGAGCACAAATCAGATAGGAAGCTTACCAATCATGGTTGGATCAATCATCTATTCAATTCCCTCTACATCTCTAGTCACCAATTTAGAACATCTATAGTAACATTGGTTCTTCACTTGTTGGGGATAGAGACAATGATATAGAGGTTAGTATGGTTGATTTTTTATGGGATACCCATGCAATGGAGGGATTGTTGTTAAATGCATTCCAACAAGATGAGATAGGGGGCAATGTTCATACCATTGATACCTTCTTTAGAAGCCTAATTTTTTTTCGCACCGCCCCTATCTTTGGGCATGGGTCAATGTTTACCCAATAGGGAGAAATACATTACTATACAACTTGAAAGAAATGTATCGTATACTAGACATATGTTTCTCAACACTACTGATACTATTGTGCAGTTAACCATTACGTCCCCTATATTTTAACAAAACTTACCACAAAATTGACAATGAAAAGGGGTTTTATGCATGTGTATTAATAATGTACATTGTATTTCCCGCTAGTTGTAGGTTATTCAAAGATAAGGTACTTCCAAGTGATAGTGTCCTCCATGTTAACTACAAAAAGACAAAGAAACTATTGAAAAGGGTGGATGTTGAGTTCATATCATGCTTATCAGAATGATCATATTCTTTATATAGGTGAATACATGGACAAAGACATATGTCTAGAATGTGGGAACGACAAGTACCAAGAATTGAAAAGAAGAAGAAGATAAAGCACATGCTCCACATGCCTGTAATCCTAAGGATTGAAAGGATATTTCATTGCAAAGAATTAACTATGTTACAACTATGGCATGCCTCACATAGAAGCGAGTAAGGAATTATGTGGATCCTAGTAGATTTTATATCCGTGAAGGATATAGAGAATGCATGTCCTAATAAATTCAAGGATAAGGTACAAAGCCTTCAATTGAGCATATCCATGGATGCAGTTAAATCATATTCTCTACAAAACACCAAATATCATGTTCGGCTAGTTGTAGTGATCAATAAAGATATTTCCCTGTGGTTATACATGAATAATAAATATCTTATGTTGGCTCTTTTAGTTCTTGATAGAAGACAAGTGAATAGAATGGATGTTTAACTCTAATGATTGATCGATGAATTGAAGCAATTATGAGAAAGGATACATATAGACAATGTATCAAGACCTATCCCGATGGAGAGATATTTTAAATTGTATGGAATATGTGCTTACACCACTGATAATTATGTAGGACTAGGAGTTTTTTTTGGTAAGCATGTTGATTGATTTATTTATATCTATAATTATTTAGCATACTTAATTTGGTGCAATTGTCTTCTTTGACACTAGCGTGTTCTATACATAGTAACATCAAAATTATTGTAACAAAAGGGTATCATGGATGTAAATGTTGTGGACCTTCTATAAAGGCTAGGTGGTTGATCCACCTATAAAAGTTGGTGAACAATTGCTTAAGGGTATTCCTCCAAGAAGACCACCTATATAAAATAAAAGCATTTACTTTCAATGAAAAATTAGAGAGAACTTGGACTTCCCCTAGGATTTGTGACGTGCCATATCTAAATTATCTACATTTTTATGTTAGATTACATCAAGGGATATTCACATAGCTATCATTCCATTAAGGCATTGAGAAACAACCAAGATTTTTAATATGTTTGAGAAGGAACTGCCCATGATTTTCATGGACTTGCGGTTCCATATTCTAAGTTTCCTAGTTGACAAGGTTGAATTAGAACAGGTGGTCTCATGTCATTGGATGTTGTTTTTGAAGAGGTACATGAAAAATTTGAAGGGTCTTGTCTGACAAGGGAAAAATTATGAGGAGTTTATGACAGAGGGGTACATGGTATATGAGTTTTTCTATTATGCTAGTGAGTACATCAATAAGATTGATGTGTTAACATATTTGATGTGATTGCTTTACCATGGACAATATCACAATATTGTCACTCAACCATAGGCACACAACCACCCCCGAGCACCATAACATTTTCTAGATAGAATGATTCCAGAAGCAACACTAGAACCAACAGATAACTAAGAGAATGCATCCTTCTCCAAAGATGGCGCACCAGACAGAAAGTCCCAAAACCATAGAACAAGAACAATAATCAACTACAACAATTGAAATTGCAATATATTAGGCTAAATAGGGAACATATCTTAGGCTAGATAGTGCTAGAGAGAGACCAAAAACCACCCTAGAAGATCCACCTTCCATCCTTATAGCGGCAACTCCAAACTTGCGCTATACTTGAGAGAGTGAGTGAGGTGAGAGATACAAATGAGCTCAAGTGCCCTCCATTTATAGTGGTTCTTGTCACTTGTCTGGGATGATTTGTCCTTTTAGAGGCTAATACTTTAATATTAATTCTTTTAATGAGATGACTTGTCTTCTAGGGTTTTTACACACCTGTTTAGGGTTTCTCTTGCATATGGAATATTCTGTTCTAGCCAAAGGTTACACATGGAAGTTGATAGATCTTGCAGCTACCATAATATCAACACTCGCTCCTAGCTAGAGAGGTATTAACTATAATGGTATCAAACACATCCATCCATTTCACATGGTATGGGTAAGGTTCACATAGTCTTGTATACTATTCTACAAGTATCATCATCATAGCCACACAGTCTATCTCATGATCACGCAGATCAAGTCATGAGCATCATCATCACTATCCATCTTGCTGGAAATCACCTCCAACACTACTAGTTGTCACACCAACCTAGGAAACACCTTCAACACTACTGGTAGTATCCATGGAAATCCAGTAGTAGTACACAATTACTACAATGTCATCCAATAGATCAAAATAGTGTCGATCTAGTGGTACACAACCACTCCTAGTAGCACACATATAATATCTAGTAATACTCAATCACTACTAGTGGAATACTTCCACCACAGTAGAACATAGCTACTTTCCAGAGACCCACAGTCTCCACTACAATTAACTACAAGATATCGCTAGGTGGTATGACAATCTCTTGGCATCAAATCATATCATCGTCTGCATCATCTCTTGAGGCGATACTCCATTTGAATAATCAGGCATGTTGGTGAATAAGTCACGTGCTAGAATCAATGCACTCAACAAAGTGTCTCACATAAGTCACTCACTCAAAATAGTGATACATGGACCATTATTATAATCTGGAAATACGTCCTAGAAGAATGATTGTCCCAATAGATGTTGAATTCCCCACAATGGGTTACAAGGACCATTCTTCTAATCTAGACATGCATCCTAGAGGAATTCCAGTACTCATAGATGTTGAAAGCCACTCCATGGGCTATAGGGACCATTCTTCTAATCCAGACATACGTCCTAGAAGAATGAATGTGCTGGACCATTTTCCCTCCGACCACTACTGTGAACTCAGGGAAAATGTTTGTCCTGTACCAATCTCCCCACTCTGGTCACTACTGTGAACTCAGGGATACAAACCATTCTTCTCATCCGGACATACGTCCTAGAAGAATAGATGTCCTGGACCATTATTCTAATCTAGACATACATCATAGAACAATAGTTTTCCATGATACATCAACAATCTGTCAACCTGAACCATTCTCTATAGGGAGAATGTTTGTCCACCAACAATTTATTCTACCTAGACCATTCTTCACCTAGAGAATGTCTGTCCACCAACACACTGACTATCCATGATGTCATATATCAACACTCCCTCCCAACCAAGGAAGCCATCTCCTCCCTTTCAACCAAGGGAGGTATCTCCACTGTATCATCTCTAATCCATACTAGCATGATGTGAATACATCATATCTAAGTTGTACTGGCATGATGTGGAGTATCATCTACATCATCTCTAATCCGTACTAGCATGATGCAAATGCATCATATCTAATTTGTACTAGCATGATGTAGATCAATGTCTCTACATCATCTCTAAGCCGTACTAGCATGGTGTCAATGCACCATCTCTAAGTTGCATTGGCATGATGCGAGTCATCTGCATCATCTCTAAGTTGTACTAGCATGGTGCTACTGCATCATATCTGAGCTGTATTAGCATGATGTGACTCAAGTATATGCATCATCTCTAAGTTGTACTAGCATGATGTTAATGCATCATATATAAGTTGTACTAGCATGATGCACCTCAAGACATTTGTATCATATCCAAGTTGTACTAGCATGATGTTGAAGCATCATATCTAAGCTGTACTAACATGATACATCTCAAGACATCTGTATCATATCTAAGCTGTACTAGCATGATGTTGAAGCATCATATGTAAGTTGTACTAGCATGATGTTGAAGCATCATATCTAAGTTTCACTAGCATGATACAAATCAACACTCCCTCTCAACCAAGGGAGCAATCTCCACAAGTTCTAGCTTGTCCCTCAAGTATGTTAACTTTATCTTGGACAGAGGCTTTGTCAAAATATCAACTGTATACTCATCGATGGAGATGTACTGGAGAACCACTTCTTCCTTCTGACTTTATCAAAGATAAAATATTTCTTGATCTCAATGTGCTTCGACCTATCATGGAGCATGAGGTTCTCTGAAATCTTCACACAACTCTAATTATCACAATACATCACAATCAAATCCAACACCCGATCAAATAGTCCATAAACTAGCTTACAAAACCATACTGCTTCCGTACAAGCATCACAAGCTGCAATATACTCTGCTTTTGTAGTGCTGAGTGCAACAGACTTATGTTTCCTGCTAACCCATGATATCATAGTAGATCCCAAACTGAAACATATACCAAAAGTACTCTTTCTATCATCTGCACTCCTCGCCCAATATGAATCAGTAAATCCATGCAGTTGTGCATTACTATTTGAGTCATATCTCAAACATAGTTTAGCGTCCCACAAAGATATATCAAAATGTGCTTTGCATCTATCTAATGCTTATGTCTAGGTTCCACCTGAAACTGGCTTAATGTGTTCACAACAAAGAAAATGTTCAGTCGGGTATTAACCAGATATATCAATGAGCCAATCAACTACCTGTACAGGGACGAGTCTACTAGATCGGAATCAAAGTCTCTCAACTTCTTTAGATCTATCACCATGGGATTTTCCATGTATTTTCAATCCATCATCCAAAACTTCTGAAAGATATTTACAACATACTTCCCTTGACCTAGGAATATTTCACCACACTTCTTCCATACTTCTAGTCCCAAATAATAATGCATGATACCAAGATCCTTCATATCAAATTTATAGGCTAACTCTCTCTTACATTGAATAATGAGAGGCTCTACACCAAGCTCTTGGAGTATGCTTGATTCCATACAAGGCATTATTTAATCTGCATACATGAGTTTCTCTCGGGTGTAACTCAAAACCTTGAGGTTTCTCTATGTATACTTCTTCCTCAATTACTCCATTGATAAAGGTGATCTTTACATCCATCTAATGTAAACTCCAACCCATGGATGTTGCAAGATATATAATGGCTCTAATAGAGGTATATCTAGCAACTGGAGAAAGCATATCATCATAGTCTTCTCCCTCTTGCTGGGAGAACCCTCTAGCCATGAATCTTGCCTTGTATCTATCGATACTTTTGTCCACTGCATGATTTATCTTGTAAACCCATTTTGAAGTGACTACAAACTTCACTTCAGGTCTAGGTATGATTTTCCATACATCATAGCTTCCTTCCATTCTTTCTTCTTGAATGAAAACCAAATATCCTCAAGTGTTTAACACTTGGCTTCTTTCCGAAGAGAGCTTTTTCTGGAGTCATGTTCTTCAATATATGATGAGGACTTCTATTATGAACATATACGGTTGTCATAGATGATTCTCCCCATAGAAACATGGATAGATTCTGGTCATTCATCATTGACTTGATAGATTCTTCAATGGATTGGTTCGTTCTTTCTACTAAACCATTTTGCTGAGGATTGTAGGGAGTAGTGAGCTCCCTCCTAATCTCGACCTCTTTGTACAATTTCTTGAAATCATCTGAGTTGTACTTTTCCGCTTAGTGAGGAGGTTGACATTGGTCCACACACATCTGAGTGAACGATGTATAAAACTTCTTTTGCTTTACACACTTCCTTTAGAATTGGTACTTGGGGATATCACTTGCCTCACCACTTCATGGAGTCATTTGCTCCATGTTTGCAACTGTCACTATAAATCCTTCTAAGAGATATCGCGTGTGACCTTCCTGGAACAAGAACAACAAGAGAAAAAGTATTTCCGATAGCATTTTCATAAGAACAGAAGGATGGTATTCATCACTGAGTTACCAAGGTGACCTACCTAAAAGGAAAACAAGAGATATCTCCTAGAGGATAAGTTAGGTCATTTTGAAAACAAGTGAAATAAGCATATATATATCAATGAAACCAAGTATATCTAACAATAATAGAACCTTTCAAGTATTGTTGTCACAACTATAATGTTTACTTGTACTATAACAACTATCAAAGTGAATTGTGCAAATTGAGACTTAACAATTTAATCAATCAAACCTGGAACCTAGAGCCTCAACTACTTGTTCCTCTAAATGTACTGAATCCAAGATCACTGCTTGGAAAAGGTATCTTGTACATTCCCTGCAAAACACACTCATGCTTTGTTGGATGATATAACATGAAAATCATATACAAGTGCATACCTTTAAAATTTGCAGCATCGTTCAACTTGTCTTCTAATCAGAAACTATACACCATCTTGACAAGAAGAGGTTAGAAAATGAATAAAAAAATTTCAATGATTAGAACAAGCTAGAAAACCTGAAATTTCAACTTTGACCACAAAATCAATTTTGACCANGTCAAAATTGATTTTGACCAAAAGTCAACCTTTGACTTTGATTTTGACAAAAAACTCAAACTTGACATTTTTGTTGCCCACGGGCACTAGAGGGTGCGCTAGGCTAGGGTGCACTAGAATGTCTAGAAATTAGGTCCGACACTTCACTTAAGGTGCCCAAAGAGTTGGATTAGGGTTTGTTGCAGCTACAAAATCAAAAAACCTGGTTGCAGCTGCAACTGGTGCTACAACGAGCTTGACAAAAAACTCTCGCTCTACCTTCTAGTGGTTAGAATGTTTCGAAGGTAGTGTGGACCCATAACCTATTACAATATTTGATGTGATCGTTTTACCATATACAATATGACAATATTGTCACCCAACCATAGACACACATCCACCCTCGAGCACCATAACCTTTGCTAGATAAAACGATTCCAAAAGTAGCACTAGAACCAACAAATAACCAAGAGAGTGAATATTTCTCCAAATATGGTGCACCAGACATAACCAAAACCACAGAACAAGAACAATACTCAACTGTAGTAATTGCAGTTACCAAGAATACCACGAAGAATATTAGAATACCATCAAGAATGTCATCATGAATACCACCAAGAGATACTAAGAGGTAGGGCTCATATCTTAGGCTAGATAGCGCTAGAGAGAGAGAGAGACCAAGAACCACCCCATAAGATCCACCTTCCATCCTTCCAGCTGGACCTCCAAACTTGCATTATACTTGAGAGAGTGAGTGAGGTGAGCGATACAAATGAGCTTAAGCGCCCTCTATTTATTGTGGTTTTTGTCACCTGTTTGGGCTGACTTGTCCTTTTAGAGGTTAATACTTTAGTATTAATTCTTTTGCTGAGCCGACTTGTCTTCTAGGGTTTTTATACACCTGTTTAGGGTTTATCTTGCTTTCGAAATATTCTATCCTAGCCAAAGGTTACATGTTGGCCCTTGGTTATGGAAGGAAGAGAAGATCAAGGAAGAAAATGGAGCAAGCGAACTTCGCGGAAGACATAGTGACTGATACTGGGCGAAGTGAGAAAAAGAGAAGAAAAGATGGAGCAAAGACTGAGAAAGCAAGTCGGGGAAAATGAGATTGAGAATGAAAAATCAGCCAGGAAGAAGGATCATGGACAAATCAGCAAGAGGAAAAGCCACAGTTACATGCTTTGGAGCACCACACGAGAAGGAAGGAAAGACAGGATGGCGAAGCCCTGAAAACACAGGTCAAGTTGACCTAGGGTTTTAGACACCTAGGGTTTTGACACCTAGGTTTCTACCTAAGGATGTCGGTGAATGATTGAAATGTATAAATAGAGGTCTAAAGGGCCTAGGTTGGGTTGGTATTATAATGTTGTTATTGTTGCTGTTGGTATTGAGTTGGTTGAGAGAGGAGTACTGTGTGAGAGAAGTGCTAAGTAAAAGAGCCTTCTGGATTGTAAGATCTTCAGTTGGGTGCAAAGATCAACCCTGCAGTTGGGTGCGTAGGGAGGGGAGAGAAATGAAGGAGAAGAGAGAATATATGCTAGCTAAGAGCGTAAATAGGAACTGTATGATTCACTTAAATATAATATAGCACAGTTCTATGGACATAGCCCTAGAGAGAGGGTGAACCACGTATATTTTGTGTTGTGTGTGATTGGTATTTTTTATCTGTCATTTATATACTATTATTGCATTGCTGTGGTAGATTTGATAGATGCATGGAATGGATCAAAGATGATAAGTGATATATGAATGTTGTGTTGTTCTTGTGTGAGATCCACTTGATATTCCCTTTGGTTGTAGACATCTCTGTCCTGCAACCCCCTCATAGCTGCTTCAGGTGAGACTGCATCTGCTTCGCAGGTGTTGCTGAAAGGGCCAATAGCTAGGGCTTGTTGGTGTGCTCTTGGATTTGAACCTTGGGTCTACCCCTGTGCCAACAAATGGTTCCATTGTCGGGACCAAAATATTCTTGAGGGTGTTAGCGATCAAAATGTAATGATATTTTGAGAGTGTTTTCATCACTTTTTGCTTGATTTACCCATCCCCAAAGTCTTTAGCCTGTTGTGTGTTTGACAAAAGATTCATTGAGTCTCTAAGTTCCCATCTATCACTTTTGGCAAAAAATTCTCTGATCTATGACCTGCTTGGCAAAAATAACTTTTCATTAGTTTTCTTAAAAATCTTTTCCTTTAGGATTTTTCATAAAAAATTTTATTTCATTTTTTTGCCTTTTAAAAAAAATTGATGTGTGCGCACAGGTGACCTAAGTCCTAATCTAAGCCTCCACGTATGCCAAACCCCGAGCCCAAATGTCAAGCACATTCAACACATAAACCATACAAAGCACAACTCTAATACCAAGCCCATTAGCTGTGGTCTTACATATCTCATCTATTCTACATGGCGAGCTTCGACATATATGCAGGCCATGTGTTCTAAATTACTATTGCATGTAGGATTATGATTTTTCAACAAATACAAAAATAAAATGCAGACAACTTCCAGGTGCCCGATGGATAACGCAGGTGACACAGAATTAACAGGCAAATGAATTCAAATTGCTAGGGTGCCATGAGGAGGAAGCCGAATGCAAATACCAAATGAAGTTATAGGTGTTTGAAGTTTTGCGTGCCGAATACAAATGCAAAGTTGTTGTCGACAAGACATTGCAGTTTTAAAGGCACAATCACAAGAATTTGTTGTTGGTAGTCTGACAATCATCTTTTTCAAATACACATTGAGGAATGAGGCATTACAGCAGAAAGAGTTGTTGCTTCACTAATTGCCTTGGCTCACTCTGACGTAGAAGACGTCCACAAAATTGCAGCTGGGGCATTGTGGAGCCATTTTTTTTAAATGCAGGGGATGCTTGGTGAATAGTCGAGCAATTGCAGACTATCTTCGAACACTTATTGTTATAAATACAATATGGGATGTGATGTAGGTTAGGGGTGCAACTACACTTCGTAAATCATAGAAGGAATTGGTTCATTCCCTGGTATAAACACACCCATGGGAGCAAGAAGGAAAACAACAGGGCGCATAAGTGTGTTTGTAGATCATTTGTTTATTTTGGTTTCTTCTAGGTCACAGGAAATTGATGGTGATAACCCTGGGTGAGGATACCCAAGAGTTCGTTTGGTGTTGTGTGTAGATAGCTTATTAGATTCTGAAGGTTTCCAGGTTTTGTAAGCTTGTTAACAATAGATTAAATACTTCAAATGTAAAAAATGCTTGTAGAGGGTTGCCATGTTAGTATAAAAAATTTGTTTAGAGGACACAGGGTTTTCTTTTGGTCTCTTTCAACTGATTTCAAAAGCAGAGGACCACGATGGGCAACTGTGAATTTGGGAATCTTTGTGTGCATTCAATGTTCAAGAATACATTGGAGCCTTGAGGTGCATTTTTTTTTTAGGTGCGGTCTGCCACATTGGATACATGTCTTCCAAAGCAGATTGCCTTCATCCAAAGCATGGGTAATTCTAAGGAAAATAGTTATTGGGAGGCATAATTACCTCCAAATTATGATCGAGTTGGACTGGTCATCTTCTCAAGTAGATGATGACAGTTATTGGGCAACATTTCAATCTACAGAAGCACCAGAGTCGACTAAAAACAAAAATCATGTAACAAGATCTGCAGAAGATAAAAATATTATGGTGACAGGATTGGAGAATATTTTATATCATCTACACCCATCCAAGATAACCCTGTAAAGCTTCAACCTCAGTCACATTTTCAAATTTTGAAAGGTGCAAATAAGGATGGTATCATGAGCTTGTTCGAAAAGTCGACTATGTCTTTTCCATATGCATTTTATCAGCAACATATGGTAACACTTTTGGCTCAACAACAACCTTTGATGATGATTGCTATTGCATCATCTGGTAAGCAAGCAACCCTGATCTTGATTCAACAACAATAGATACCAAATAGCGAGGACCACCAAACCAGGAAAAGATCTTGGATTAACCATTGAGCAAGCTTAGCAAAATGCCAACATTCAGTTTCCAGGATCTGTGAATAGTATAGGAACACCTGCTAAAACCTAGGACTTTCGGCAACTAATCCCACTCTGTTTCATACCTATAAGCTGTCAAAAGCACAAACCCAGGCAGGATGTCAATCTTTTTCTCAGACCGAACATTTCTGCTGCCAAATCATCTCAGCAAGGTGTTAAATGAATTATAATATTAAATAGGATAAAGATTATTTCCTCTTTCAAGTTTTGAAGTAGATTCAAAGGAAAAAGGATTAAAGAGGCCTTTCTATTTTTGGTCTAGATATGCTCAGGTGTCATAACAAGATCTTGAGCTGCCTCGTCATCTCCTTGAAGTCTGTTGAAGATATCAAGATGATTCGAGAAGTCCTTTTTTCTTCTCAAGGGTAATTCATGTGGCACTTAAAGACTCAATTTTAAATGGGATCTAATCCCTTAGACATAGGATCTAAGTTCTAGCTATTGTATTTGATTTTACTTAGAGATTTATTTAGATTTGAGATCCATTTATTTCAGGATCTGGAAACTATTTGTAAAGGCTATAAAACCAAGAACATTTGATGAACGAATGGTTCGACTTTGATTTCTAGACTCTATTGTTATTGTGATACAGACACTTTCTTTAATATATTCAGCCTGCAATCTTCTTTCATTGTTTTTTGTCAGACTTTCTTTTCATTTCTATTCTATTCCTATGAGTTGAAATTATTTCTTTGTCTCTATTTAAATGTCCTATGGTAACTGTCATCTTACCTTTGATTATTAAACAAGAATCATAAGCATCCACTGCTAGTTTGTTGACCCATCATATATATTGATTATGTATGTTCTGGTTAATTGATTGGTTTCCTATCCATCTGATTTACAAACCTATCTGATAATAGCTCTTGAAGGCCTTGTACTGTTTGAATATAACTAGAATGTCTTGAAGATACAATCCAGTGATTTAGATATTCATCTTGATCCAACCCCACACCCATTATTGAGTAAATAATTACAAAAACAGTTAAGTTACCAGGCATCTTTGAGATACAACCTAGGAGAGTTTCCTGGAGTGATAACAAAGGGAATGTCAAGGTGGTTTCCATCAAAGACAGAGATTCAAAAGTGGATAGAAGATCAAGAGAAGGACTTCGCTGAAGCCCAGAACAAGAACCCTAATCTTAGTTCATAGGACTGGTTGGAGAAATATATCTTTACCGATATAGACAAGATCTTCTTTGGAGGAATCCATCAAGAGCTATATGAGTGGCTAGCTAGATTAGCAGATACCCAGTTCGAGATCCGATCTAGACTTCTTGTGGCTTGGACGTTAGAGTTGATCAAGAAGGTCAAGAGAGTTGATAACACCGTATCACAAGCAGTAGATGACTGGTTTGATAGTACCATTGGAGGGTACATCACAAAGTTTGTTGTTGATAGAGTAGAATCGTATAGCCAAGTCGAGAGATATTTTTTCAAGGGACCTCGAGGGAAATTTTTGCATTTTCTGAAGCTGAGAATCAAGATGCTATTGCATGAGAAGAACATCTTGAAGATACAATAGATTGGTCGGATCAAGAAAGGCTAATGTTCAAAAATTCAGAAAGCGGCAGTGACACAAAAAATGGACATATGCGCAGTGGGAGAGTATTCATAGAAGTTCATCTTGTAAACCTGTTTAAGAAGAACTACAGGGAGGAAGGTTTCTACAGTGGAGAAGAAGAAGAACTGACAGATGAAGACCATTCAGAACCTGCTAGGGTAGAGGAAGGAAAAGCTGAAGAGCTTCGCCAAGGAGAACTTCAAACCTCAGAAACTATGCAGACCATCAAAGTAAGTACTGTTATCCTTCTTGTTGATTCAATATTAAGCAACCAGAGTAATCCTAGTCACCAGAGCGTCCAGAGCACTGTCAATAGTAGTCCACCACATATTCAGTCAAGAACCCTAGGAAGATCTATGGCAGATGAGATGAGACTCCCTATCTTTAGGGGAGATGGATCTGAAGATTCTGATCAACACTAGTTCCTATGTGAAGCCGCATGGAACATTACGAATGTCACAGATGAAGCTGTCAAAAGAACTTATTTCAATACAACTCTCAGAGTTCGCACGCTAAGTTGGTACATGAAACTTGTCCAAGGACTTGCACAGCCTAAGCCATTGAATCAAATCAAGAATGTGTTGATTGCAGAATTCAAGAAACCTAAGTCAGAATCCCAATGTATCACAGAGCTGAAAGAGATCAAGCAGAAGGTGGCTGAACCTGTTTGGGAGTTCGATCAGAGATTCAATACCTTAATAGGCCATTGACTTTTCAGATCCTATACGAACAAAACAAGGAATGGTTCATTGCTGCCCTTCTACCACACATCAGAGTTCCTCTGATGCAACAGAAGATTGCTTCGCAATTTGAGGCATTGGAGATAGCCATGAAGCTAGAATCAGACCCTATGGGAGAATCCATCTCAGGTACGTGTCAGATCCCGAGTCAACTAACTATTTTGTCTCTGTAGGTCGAAGATATGAAGAAAGACAAGGGAAAAGATAAAAGAGAAGACATCTGGTGTGTTAGATGTAGATCGGAAGGCCATGACAAGCAACACTGCCCTCTATTCAATGAATACTTGGCTTTTGGAGCCCTGATCCCCTTGAAGCAAGTCACCTTACCCTGGTGCGAGGTATGCAGAAACATACATCGTATTGGTCAGTGATATTATATGCAAAAGTATGTTCAGACACCTACAAATTTGTACTATACATTCTGTAAGTCTGTAGGAAATGATGATAGGGATTGTAGGGATTATGATCTCATGCATGAAATGTCAAGAGACATATATAAGATTCAAGGCGAAGTACAACAAGAAGGAAACACTACATAGTACAACTCTCCAGGAAGAGGAAACTTCAACCCTCGCGGTGGATTTAGAGGAAGAGGATGAGGAGGAGGAATGAGTCGAGGCCGAGGACAGATCATCTGTTATAACTGTGCACATCCAGGACACCTTGCAAGGGATTGTCAGAACCCTGGTACCACTTGCAGCTACTGCAGCTCATTTGACCATGTTATAGAAGATTATCCTGTGCTGCTAGCTAAGCTTCAGGAAAGACAAGGACCTCAACAAAACCTGCAAGTGAAACTGATCGATGTTGAACCTCGTGTAGAAGACCCTAGAGTCACTATTATAACCAGAGGAGGCGCTGTTACAGGAGAAGACTGACTGACCCATGGGAAGACTACAAAATATTCAGGAATCAGGAAAGCTGCAGAGAAGACCCAAAATTTTGATGCAAAGAAAGAAAGACAAATATTTGAGGAAGCAAGAACAGAGTTCAAAGGAGACCAAGGTTCTTCATCGAAGACAAAACCAGAAGTAAGAGAGTATGGAATGCCTCACGCATTTGATCAGTCTGCTTCACCAAGAGAAGGAAAAGAGGTAAGCAAGCTCATGTACTTTTTACATACTTGTATTAAGTTGATTCAAGATGAAAGCGATGTACAAGAATTACAGAATTTAATCAGAAAATATGAACAAGGAAAGATAGATCCCTTACTGAATAGAGAAGTACACCAAATCGATAAGAAGAGAAGGACAAAAAAGGAATTACATTTGAATGCTCAAATAGGAGAGTATGAGATAGACTATGTGGTCCTCAACTTAGGGTCGGAGGTCAATGTCATGAAGAAGAAAACCTGGGCACAGATGGGAAAACCGAAGTTTATCTGTTCCCCTATTAGGATTAGGATGGCTAATCAGCAAGATGTAAGTCCTTTTCGAATATTGGAACATGTCCCTGTGGACATCGACGGAGTAAGAACGTTTCCAGATTTTGAGGTAATTGAAATAGTTGATCATAGTTGCCCTTACCCTGTGTTGTTAGGAATTGATTGGGCTTTCAATAATTCCACTGTGGTTGATTTAAAGAAAAGACGAATGACTTTTGAAAGAGATGGCATCAGGGTCATAGAACCTTTAGATCCATATGAAGGTCAGCGATACACAGAGCCCATCAGAGAAGAAGACTGCACATACGAGTTGGAAAACATATATAAACTAACATCCAGACAACATGATTACATTAATCCCACAACCGATGGAAACTTAAGCTGGTGAAGTGACAATGCGTGCTCATCAGACTTAGAAGAAGCACTGGAGAACTGGCAGAACTAGATGCATGAAGTCTCTACAAGGAGATGTGCTAGATTAACCAGAGAAGTCCGCTGGATCGACACAACAGTAAGTAACTTACCCACATTTGATGGTCTGAATCCGTTAGAAGGCTTCCTATCAGACTTTGAAGCAAGTGTACCAACACAACATAGGTTGTTGGAAATGGATGAGGCCTTGAAAGCCACACCAGCAAGATGGTGGGGGACTCACAAAAGTAATATCACAGACTGGACACAATGCCGTACTTTGATGACAACGAGGTTCTCATCACAACTCGAAATCTACAAAGTAAGATACACATGTCGAAGTTGCTCAAAGGACCATGTGCGAAGAGGCCTAGAGCAACATTCCACAAGAATAGTGGGTGCACAAATTCATTAACACTCTGGATACGACCCCTATTAGCTGGTACCTTCAAGCAGAGCTGCGCCTCATCACTACAGATTGGGAAGGTATGACTCAGAATTTTATAACTACATTCCTATTTGAAAGCCAATTTCCTTCAGTAGATCAAGCACTACAGATTGTTAGACAAAGAATACTTGAGGACGCCTTTAGCCCTCTTTAGAGCAAGAAGAGGATGAATGGATTGCGCCTCTCCAAAAACTGCAAGGCTGTTACAACACCAATACAGATGAAGACAATGATCCCTGGAAAGTGAACATCACAGAAACATAAGGTCAGAGAGATGTGAAAGGACCAGGAGTTGAGCTACCATTCATTGGACAACTGATAAAGATTAAGAAATTCAATATTGGAACAGAGCAGACACCGAAGCTTGCCAATATCGGAGGTTATTGGGATGCTGCTACCATTGACAATATTACTGAGTTGTTGCATGAGTATCAGGACTTGTCCCGAACAAGTTCACTGATATGAAGGGAATCAAAGGGCCTATGGGTGAGATGAGGATCCCTTTGAAACCATATGCAAGACCAGTCAAACAGAGACCCTATAGACTAAACGCCAAATACAAGAAGAAAGTGAAGATTGAGCTTGATAGAATGTTGGAAGCATGGATTATAGAACCTGTAGAAGAATCAGAGTGGATCAGCCCTATGGTGGTGCAAGACAAGAAGACATGCGAGATCAGGATTTGCATAGATCTCAGGAAGCTGAATGATGCTTGTTTGCATGTCCCCTTCCCTACACCATTCACTGACGAAGTGTTAGATAACGTGGGAGGCCAGGAGTTCTATTCTTTTACAAATGGATTTTCAGGATACCATCAGATCCAGATTGCCAAGGAGGACCACCATAAGACCACGTTTGCCACATAATGGGGATCCTACCAATATACAGTGATGCCATTTGGATTGAAGAATGCACCAACCATCTTTTCCAGGGTGGTGGTTGAAGCGTTCAAAGAATTTTTGCATAAATTTCTAGAAGCATATTTTGATGACTGGACTGTGTTTAGTTTGTTGAAAAATCATATTGAATGTCTAAGGCTAATGCTGGATAAATGCATGCAGTGTCAAATCGCTTTGAATCTGAAGAAGTGCATCTTATTCTCACCATTTGGAGTACTGTTAGGTCATATTGTATGCAAGCAGGGATTGTTGGTTGATCCATCTAAAATTGCCATTATAGTTGATTTGCCACCTCCCACTTCAGTCAAACAACTGTGCACTACGCTGAGACATACTGGCTATTACAGGAAGTTCATCAAGGGATATGCTCAGATTACAACACCCATGGAGAAGCTTTTGGATAAGGACTATCAGTTTAATTGGACAACATAATGCTAACAGAGCTTTGAGACACTGAAACAAAAGATAGTTACTGCGCCCATTTTGGTTTTCCCAGATTGGAGCAAACAGTTTCATGTGCATGTCAATGCATCATCCATTGCAATGGGATTTGTGTTAGCACAACCAGGAACAAGAGACATTGACCACCCATTAGCCTTTGCTAGCAGGAAGCTATCCACAACTAAGATTAATTATACCACTACTGAAAGAAAGGGATTAGCCATGGTGTATGCACTGCATAAATTTCACCATAATTTGTTGGGAGGACACTTTAAAATGTTTACTGATCACTGTGCGCTGAAGTACCTAGTCAATAGGCTAGTGTTGGGAGGGCGAATATGCAGAGGACTGCTTCTATTTCAAGAATATGATTTTGAGATCATAGTAAAGCCAGGGAGAATGAACAAAGGTCTTGACCACTTGTTAAGGTTGGAGCATGGTGAAGAACCAACTAGTTTAGAGGATGCACTGTTGGATGCACAAATACTGGCCATTAGAAAGTGTTGATACTGAGAGGGGGGTGAATCAGTATCAAGTACAATTTAAAACCTTTTTCAACTTATACTTAAACCATTCAATTATATCCAATGAGAAATGAACAATAGTATAAGAGTTACACCAATACACC
>SNQJ01S0019201.1:11783-45408 GCA_010110895.2 Picea sitchensis | reverse complement strand
TTGTCATCTTCAAAAATTCATTTCTCCTCAACCATGAGGATCCATGTGACGTGCCACATACCACTAGAAACAACGTGATGTATACTATCCATCCATGGGTGTTTTATTTGAATGTGCATTGTCCTTCATGTGCAAATACCTTCATCAATATTGCGGTCCAAAACTAATGAATAAGGTTGACATCAATGACAACAACCAATCTTCCATTATAAATATTGATGACCACTTCACATAGATAGTCCAGTTCATATCAACAGGAATGGCACCCAATGAGTATGCAATTCCTCAGAAGAAACAGTTAGTGGTGCGTGCTACAGATTTCTCACTTATAGTTGGACATCTATACAAGATGGGACCGAATGAGATATTGCGAAGGTGTGTTATGGAGGCAAAATGACCACTGATCCTCACAGAATCTCATGAAGGCATTGCATGAGGACATTATGTAGGGAAAGCAACTGCACAGAAGGTTCTTAGAGCTAGCCTTTGGTGGCCTACCTTACACAAAGATGCTAAAGACTATTCCAAAGCCTGCGATGTATGCTAGAGGGTTGGGAAACCATCCAGAAGAGATGAAATGCCATTAGCACCACCAATGACCCTACAAGCTTTCGAAAAATGGGCCATTGACTTCATTGGACCTATAAACCCACCAGGAAAGTGCACAGGAGCAAGGTAGATAATTACAACAACAGATTACTTGACCAGATGGGCCGAAGCAAGAGCAGTTAAGGACTATAGTGCAACTACAATTGCGTGCTTCATATTTGATGACATCATCACCAGGTTTGGATGCCCAAAGATCCTTATGAGTGATCAAGGTACACATTTCATCAATAAGACAGTTGAAGCCCCGACTAAAGAATTTGCAGTCCACCATAAGAAGAGCACACCGTATAATCCACAAGCAAATGGGACAATTGAAGCATTCAACAAGATTTTGGAAACAACACTAACCAATATTTGTTGTGTGAACAAAGATGATTGGGATTAAAGAGTACCAACAGTGTTATGGGCCTATAGAACCACTTGCAAAAATCTAACAATGCAGACCCATTTTAAGTTGGTATATGGTCTTGAAGTTGTTGTTCCAATGGAATATTTGGTACCAAGCCTAAGAATTGTTTCCTTTATAGATATGGATGACATTGGAGCTATTCAAAAGAGGTTTGCACAGTTGGTTGAACTTGAGGAAGATAGATTCATTGCAAGATTCCATCAACAGGTTCAGAAGGAAAGAGAAAAGGCCTATCATGACAGACACATCAAGAAGATAGCATTTAGACAAGGAGACCTAGTGCTGGTCTATGACAACAAGTTCATAAAAAATCCTGGAAAATTCAGAACGCATTGGCTCGGACCATATGAGATCACCTATGTCACAGAAGGAGGAGCTACGCAACTGAAGACGTTAAAGGGAGAATGGAAGGAAGGATTAGTGAATGGGAGTCGGCTGAAGTTGTACTATGACAACCAATTGCCTCATAGCTCTCAATAACAACATGAAGAAAAGGGTCTAGTTACTAGGTGCAGTTGAAACTGGGTACCAGACACAGAAAATACAGTCTGCACAAGGAAGAAGAGAAAGCATAAAGAAGAAAGCAAAGGCTGCACTGCGTAGTCCGAAGTCAAAATACAACAAAAAATTTAGATCCGAAGTTCCTTGGGACGAGTCATAGGTGAGTGTTGGGGGCTTGTTGGCCCTTGGTTATGGAAGTAAGCGAAGAGAAAGGAATAAAAGGGAGCAAGCGAACTTCGCGGAAGACACAGTGACTGATACTGGGTCGAAGTGACCAAAAGAGCAAAAAAGATGTAGCAAATCCTAAGAAAGAAAGCCGTTGGAAAATGAGATCAAGAATGACAAGTCAGGAAGGAAGAAGGATCATGGAAAACTCAACAAGAGGAAAAAGCCACCGTTAGATGCTTTGGAGCACTGCACGAGAAGGAAGGAAAGACAGGCCAACGAAGCCCTGAAAACACAGGTCAAGTTGACCTACGGTTTTAGACACCTAGGGTTTTAACACGTAGGTTTCGACCTAAGGATGTCGGTGAATGATTGAAATGCATAAATAGAGGTCTAAAGGGCCTAGGTTGGGTTGGTATTATAATGTTGTTATTGTTGCTTTTGGTATTGAGTTGGTTGAGAGAGGAGTACTGTGTGAGAGAGAAGTGCTGAGTACAAGAGCCTTCTGGATTGTAAGATCTTCAACTGGGTGCGTAGGGAGGGGAGAGAAACAAAGGAGACGAGATAAGATCTACTAGCTAAGAGTGTAGATAAGAACTTTATGCTTTACTTAAATATAATATAGCACAGTTCCGTGGACGTAGCCCTAGAGAGAGGGTGAACCATGTATATTTTGTGTTGTGTGTGATTGGTATTTTGTATCTGTCATTTATATACTGTTATTGCATTGCCGTGGTAGATCTGATAGATGCATAGAATGGATCAAAGCTGATAAGTGATATATGAATGTTGTGTTGTTCTTATGTGAGATCCACTTGATATTCCCTTTGGTTGTAGGCATCTCTATCCTACAACCCCCTCATAGCTGCTTCGGGTGAGACTGCATCTGCTTCGCAGGTGTTACCGAAATGACCAGTAGCTAGGGCTTGTTGGTGCACTCTTGGAGTTGAACCCTGGGTTTGCCCCTGTGACAACATTACACATGGAGGTTAATACCTCCCGCAACTACCATAATATCAACATGATGACACACTAGGAAGAGTGGTTTGGGATGACCATTACGATGAGGATAAAATGTAACAGGAGCTACTCCAAATCAAAGGAAAAAGGCACATGATGAAGAGTAAGTCACTTACCTTTGTCAATTTTCTATGGAGTAACTATTTGCATTGACTTGATACTATATATTTGATCTCATACTATTTGTTTTTATTTCATAAATGCATCAATGAATTTAGAAATTGATGTCATCAATACATTTATTCTTTAAAATGTAGAGGCAATGTGTAACATCCCCATTATAATCCCCAGTTTAATTAATGCTTGTGTGGATATAATATGTGGCTATGACTAAGCGATGTAATATGTGAATTTTATTTGAATGTTTTAATAATAAAAATGTGCTTCCAACTGCTAAGGGGACATGGACAAGAGATAGGGACTGAATTAATGCACAAGAGAGGGAAGTGTCTAGGATAATTTCCAAGAGGGGGACAAAGGGGGAATTACCCATGTATCTCAATTTAATCCATTCTCTCAAACTTGCCAATTGTATATGAACCTTTTGATTTCTAATTGAGTGTTCCCAAATCCAATCATTGAATACATGTAAGAGGGTGGGTGCATGATCTAGGTGGATGTCGATGACCACCCACATATTCCAACAGACTCAAAATAGTCTTATGGCAATTTACTATTTTTAGTAATTTTTCGGTTCCTAAACTTCTGAGGCCTTTTTAAGGGACTAAATGAAGTTTTTTTGGGGATCCAACACCTTAATGATAATCAAAGGCTTTGATTGAGCCCCCAAAATTAATCTCCTCGACGATACCTTTCTAATGAGCTATCATGAGCCCCAAATTGAGATAGTATGCCAAAGTTACGCCCCCAGGAAGTTGATACACCAAACTACCCAAAATGGGGTCCACAAAACTGCTGGCTTTTCATCTTCCGGGGTTAGGGTTTTGGATTTTATTTATGTTAAAAAGGCCTTTAGAGATTCATTGTAATCATATTCTTGCGAATGTGAGTATCCATCACATCTCTTCTCAGAGATAAGCTGCCACCATTCTAGCGAGTCTTTCACTATGTATTTCTATAGTTTTGTACATTTGACTCATTAATAGAAATTGTGTATTACTATATCTATGTGTTTATGATTTCATCTCTAATATATTTCGGTTATATTATTGGATATCTGAGATATCTATGTACATTTATTTATTATATCTCCGCTCTCATTTTGTACTGAAAATAATCCAGATCAGTGGTATCTAAGCAGGCTACTCTTGATCATTTTTTCAGTGTATGTCCCCGACGAGGTCTGAGTATAGAAAGTTGGGTCTCAAGCTTGTCTCCTTTGAGGAAAATCACTCTCGCATGCCCAAGAAACCCTCCATGGCGGAAGAAAATAAAAACTACAGAGCAAATGATTCTATTAATATGTTGCTTGAGCAAGCTCTCATGCAACAGAGGGACATAATGATGGAGATTTTTTCCCACATCCTTCAAGACCTGTCGGTAACAACCGACACTTCTTCATCAAGCGACCACTTTGGATGAACCTCGCCTTTCAAGGTACAAGTGAATTTTGATATTCTCGTATTTGAAGGACAGATAGATGCAGATGCCCTATAAAAATGGTTAAATATGCTAGAAAGTTATTTCTCTATTCATAATTTATCCAACAGGGAAAATATCACCTTCGCACTCCTTAAGGATCCCCCCATGTCAAAAATTGGTGGGAAATTTACTGGGAGAAAAGTTCCACAGAGGAATCTTGAATATATGGGGCCGAGACCACTTGGAATTTTTTTGTGGATGCAGTCAAGGAACAATATTACCATGTTGGAAAATATGATGACTAATACATGAGATGGACCACACTGTGTCAAGAGAGGGGCCAAAAACTGTCGCGGTTCACCAATACCTTACATACATTGCGCACCAAACTGGGTATGAAAGACTCTGCGTGACATTTGATTCTGAAATACCATGGGGCTCTACACAGATACATCTAAACTGAAATGGATTTTTTGGACATCTCATCACTAGGTGATGCTTATCGATACACTATTAAAATTGAGAAGAAATTTAAGCACTAGAACAAGCGAGAGTTTGGGTTTGTAAATACGCAACAACCAAAGAAAGGTAAATATGGCCCTAACAACCAGCCTTCAAAAAACTAATCCAAGCCACATGAAAATAAGGGTAACAGAGAGACAAAGAAGGACACTAGAAAGTGGTGCGACTTCCACAAAATCCCCTGGCACAACATCGATGAATGTTGCTCAAAACAATCATTGGTGGCTGAGATCAAAGACAAGGAGTTGAACCCTGATTCAGAATCTGATTAAGAACATAATGGAAAAAGACAGATCATCGACACAGACCCCACTGCTACTGTTGTAACCACAACAATTCAACCGGAAGAACCAGTAGATCCTGAAGAGGGGGAGTGCCTTTTCCATTCATAGTTGTGGGTGAAGGGGATCCCACTACATTTTATTGTTGATAACAAAAGTTGGAAGAACCTTATCTCAGAAGAGGTCGTCAAACAGTTGGGATCATCGACAACACCACACCCGCAACCATGCAACATCGGGTGGCTTCGCCAGGGACAAGACCTTCGTGCCAGGCAACAATATCGATTATCGTATGGCATCCAAACCTTCAAGGATGAGGTATTATGTGATGTTTCCCCACTATATGTCTATGATGTTTTGTTGGGCCAACCATATATGTGGAAGAGATATGTTATTTATGAGTCTTGACCCTATAGTGTCATTGTTACTTTGGAGGGTCATCTCTATGGGATACCAGAGGTAGTTCCAACTATTGTCCCACCTAAACAATTTCGTAAGGTAGTATCTCATACTACAAAATTCAGTTTTTTCATAGTCTGTTCAAAAGGTGAACATAAGAACACCACTGTAGCCTCATTCCAAGCACCTTCTTTCCAACAGAAGCAGGTCGAAAAGATTGAAGCAAAGTGAAAGGATTCCTTTTGTACACAGTCATCTCATGTAGCCAAACAGTTTAAAAAGGTCCAACCCTTACAACCACAGGTTTGTGACAACCTTCAACAAGCTAAGTAGCACAACTTCTCCAGCAAGGCAAGCAACTCATCAAGATGCAGATTCAAAAAACGCTTTTCCCTCTCCCTCGAGCACTCAACGTAATGGAGACCATTTCTTCCTAAGGAGGGACGATTGATCTAGGTGGATATCGGTGGCCACCCACTTATTCCAACTGGCTCAAAACAATCTTCTGGCAATTTACTATTTTTAGTAGTTTTTCGGTTCCTAAACTTCTAAGGCTATTTTGAGGGCCTAAATGAAGTTTTTTCGGGACCGTGCACCTCAATAAAGGCCAAAGTATCTAATTGAGCCCCCAAAATTAATCTCCTCGATGATTCCTTTCCAACAAGCTATCGTGCGCCCCAAATGGAGATCGTATAACAAAGTTACTCCCCCAGGAATTTGATACAACAAACTACCCAAAACAGGGTCCACAAAGCTGTTGACTTTTCATCTTTTGGGGTTACGGTTTTGGATTTTATTTATGTTAAAAATGCCTTTAGAGCCTCACTGTAATCATCTTCTTGTGAATGTGAGTATCCATCACATCTCTTCTCAAAGATAAGCTGCCACCATTCTAGCAGTCTTTCACTTTGTATTTCTACAGTTTTGTACATTTCGCTCATTAATAGAAATTGTGTATTATTGTATCTCTATGTTTATGGTTGCATCTATGATATATTTCGGTTATATTATTGGATATATGAGATATCTTTGTACATTTATTTTTTATATATCTGCTCTCATTTCGTGCCGAAAATAATCCGGATCAGTGCGAGTGATCACATCCTTTTGATTGAGTGTTTTCATAGCCAGTCATTGAATACATGTAAGAGGGTGGGTGTGAGTGGTCACATCCCAAAGTTATTGGGCACATGGGGGTTGAGTGCAATGATCTCGGGGAAGAGTGTGAGTCAATAAAGGAAATCCACAGGAGAGGAAATTCGGATGGGTTTAAAAATAAGGTTTTTAGTTTGTCAAGTGGGGTGCATGGGAAGGAAGGAGAGAGCGAGAAGAGAGAGCTTGGAACTGGTGCAACCATGGAGGCAACATTATGGAGCGTAAATTGAGAGAATTGGAGTTGGAGAACTGAAGAGCCAGGTTGTCGGTAGTGAAGAGTGAAATCTTGTGTGAGTTGCACTAAAACAACAAGTGTTTGTTGATAGTTTTCCTAGTAGCAAGTTCCCTTGAGTTCCATTTTGAGAGATTCCTAGTTATATGTGATAGAGAGACCTTGATAAATGAATGGCACATTCCTTGGGCTATCCCTGATAAATGGGTGGTACATCCCTTGGGTTAACCCTGATAAAACAATGGTACATCTCTTAAGTTATCCCTAATAAACGAATGGTACATCCCTTGGGTGATCCCTGATAAACGAATGGTGCATTCCTTGGGTTGGGAAGGTCAAGAGGAAGAGAGCTGGTAGAAATATCAGGATAGATATAGGAGAATATCATTTGGGATATGATATTTATGAGCCGCAAGTGGACTATGAGAGACCACCCTCTTTTGTGGATTACTAGCCTTAGCTCAGTGGTGACTGGCTATTGAGATTTGGAACAATCAATCTATGGTTGGGTGGAACGTCCGTCCCAAGAAGATGGTTGCACGATTCTTGTTTAATAATAAGTGTTTTATATTGTACTGAATTATTTACATGCGTTATTGTTGTGCATTAACTCTGCGTAAATGAGAATGACTTATATGTTGTTGTAATGAAGCATTTAGCTATATTTCATGTTGATTATTAGCATGCTTTAGATGCATTTGTTTTATGGTTATCGGAAATAGCTAAATTTGTTTTAAATTTGTAGTTGTAAGCTACAAGAAATTGACTAACAGTAAGAGAATTTCTTTAGTTAGCAAAAGTTTCATTTTTATGTATTCCACATGTAATGTTGCTTAGCTAGAGGCTAGGTACGTTACATTTTGGTATCGGATCTGATAATTGTTGAATTTTCACTATGCTAGGCTCAAGCATGAGGTTTATTTCATTTTATCATTTACCTGAACCATGAACAAATGCAACTACACAATTTACAAGTGCTACAATAACTAAGATCACAAGAAGAATAACCATGCACAATGTTAGAACACTTATAATTTTGAGCTTTTGAGCTTTTAATTTTGCCTCTTAGAAATAAAATTTTTACCCAAAAAAGAAAAAAATCTTAGAGAGTTCCCTTTTAAATTTAAAATAAATCCAATGGTTGTTGTTTATCAATAAGGCGCTTACAATATCTTTAGTCGATAAGTTATTCTAAGTTGATCAAACGATTCAAATGATCTCCGAAGTATAGAAGCTGCCTAAGTTTTAAAAGAAAATCTTTAATGGTCGCTTCGGAGCTTCGCGCTTCGGGTGTGCCAAGAAATCTAAATAAAAAAAACCCTGAAGTCCTGAAATACCGAAGATAGTTCCTCGCAATAATTGCTAAAGGACTTATGGATGAGTCATAAGACACGCGTCATTTAAAAAATGTTTTCTTGTGCTGACACGTGGCACTTATTTTTTATACTTACGTCAGATGATTCATATGTTTTCAAGTGACATGTGTCACCTTTATTTTCTTGACACATCATCAAGAAAGACATAATCTCTGCCATGTCACTCTGACATATTTACCTTCGGGAGTTTTAACAAAGGCTGAGTTAACAAACCATTGAAGTATCAAAGCGCAAAAGTAATTGCAAAAAGTACAAAAATGTTTTAAAAAGTTAATAAAACATTTAATAACTTAGGTTAATCATAATTAAGTATTAATTAATTACTCCATAGTTTCGAACTTTGAGAGATTTCCATCCTGTCACATCCAAAGCTTTCGAATGTCGAACTGTCGAAGTATTAATGGCATTTATAATTTATTAAGGTTAATGATTTCAATAAATATTGTGAATGATCAAGTAATAAATTCCATTAAGTTTCTAATAAATTCTTCGTCAGTAGATCTATATGAAGACTGATAGAATTTATGAATAAAACACTTTGAATTTCAAAGTTATTTTACCATTTTCTATTAGCAGTTTTTCATTCAGTGAAAAGCTTACAGACTTCTCTTATTACAAACAGGCTAGTTTTATTTCCTTGAGGATTATGGTGCCATGAAAAGTGGTAAAGAAGATTGATGCATTGGGTGATGATTCCAATACAAATGCAGATGTTATATCAGACAAAACTCCGTGAGTTACAGATGCCATTAAGTCTTGGAAGCATGTTCTTGATATCTTAGAGCATGAGATTATTAACTGTCTAGATGACTTTGTTGAGGAAGACGAGGAGTCTTTTTCAGCCAAGCTTAGATTGGTAGCAGAGTTAGAACTGTCTAAGTTTGTTGAATGACCTAGAATTATACCCTATAATGATATGAAAAATTGGGCTTTGGAACATGTCGACATCCAAACTAGAAGCATCATCAACCACCAGAAGATCGTTGTTGGCTCTTTTCGACCGAATAATATACAAGTAATGTATAAGCTTTCCCCTACACCCAAATATACTTACAATGCAACATTTCTTCTAGATTTGGAGAGAAAAGAATTTACTCAACATGGTAGAAATGGTCATGATATAATCAAGACCCGGTGGGGACATCCAGATAAATTCAGAGTCGACGCTCATGGTATCTATTCCACGACGTCCTTAGATGCTCATATGTTATATATAGCCATGATGCTCTGCTATCTATTTGGGAAAAAGAACCTTGCACATTTATCAATTGAGTGGGTAGCCATAAGGAATGAAGAGCCAAGGGTTATACCTTCAATTGGGCTAAAATGCTATTTGATAATATGGCCAAGGAAATTGTCGAGTATCAATCATCAAAATCAAAAGGGAAACCTACTCCTTTTTACATGTTAGCATATATTATAGATGCCATTTGTTTCATGACCCCATTCCCCCTGATGAACTGGAGTTGGACCCTGACCGGTTCTTAGTCAATACAATTTTACCACTCCAAATTATGGGAAGAAAATGCCAAATATTTCTTTTACAAAATATGTCACAACGTAGTGGTACCTATTCATATAGCTATCTATGGTCACCCACCGCCCAAAATTTTAGAAAATATTATGGGGAACTTAGGCACGCTTGCAAAATAGTTTAATGAGGAGAACTTCTCCTACATTAGAGTATTTGGTTCTTTCGTTCCTCCTCATTCCCTTCCATAGTTTTTACTTGACAGTCTAGTGTGCAGAGAAGTGGCATACCAAACAGTAGCATGAGGCATCAACAAGGAATTGAAAAAAGATCAGAAAAAAGTTTGGCCAACTTTTCCCATTCAAGTTGGTATGTTCACATTGTTAGATTTTGGTCATTCTAAAGTTCAGGCTGCAACCCTGGAATATGTCAAGTTAGTTGACATCGAATTCAAGAAATATGATCCATGTAAGATAGTGGATAATCATTTGGCTCAATACAACATGAAGCGATACATCCATGAGGATTCTCCTTATGATGAGATGTTCATGGGAGTTAGATCTTATGAAGAAGTTCAAAGCAGATTCTAGGCTCTGCCTCCTGACCAATAGGTTGGTTTCCTCAGCTTTCAAAATGATAGACAAAACAATTTACCAAAGATATTGCAGGGAGATTCAAAACCCATGCCTTATTCACATGAAGCTAAACCCATAGGATCTGAGTGAAGTTGCTCCGCTAAGCACAAAGTTGAAGAAGTCCCAAAAAGTCGAGAAAGGTTATTTCAAGAAATAAAAACATCACTGTCAGGTCTGAATGATCAACACGTATCAGCTCGGTTTGAAGCTTTCATGAATTAGGGACAGGTTGTTCCTCATTCAACGCCAGCTACTCCTGCTAGCACCTAAAATACAACAGGTCAGGAACATTCCACACCAATCATGTCTCCTATCACATCATTAACCCCTTTACAGACCGGTTTTGGAAATCCTAATTCAGAGCTCATTCATGTTGGTGATCTTAATCCTATCTTACCTGAAGAAATGCCTCCCTCAAGTTTCTTTTTCAGCAAGAAACAAAAAGTTATTGTAAAAATAAAATCTCACCAAAAGGATGGAGTAATCACTAAAAGGAAAATATTGGTGTATGATGGGAAAGACCAAGATGATCCTAAGTTAGCAAAAGAAGTTGTAGATTCACTAAAGGATTTTTCCACTGCCAATCATTGGTCAATGGAAAATTTAACCAAAAAACTGCAACATAAATGTCTCCTGGTGGAGCAATTGCAGAATGAGATACATAGCACAGGATAGACTGTTAGAAGCAGGATGAATCAAGACATTGAACAAATCAGGGCTAGTTATCAACATCAAATGAAGCAGTTACATGATAATCTTGAGCTTCTCTACCAGAGTTCACAGACCAGAAAAGGTTTGATCACTCAGCGAGACAATTTGATTGAATAGTTGTAGGCCAAATTGGCCCTACCAGATAACACAACAATAGATATTACTGCCTTCAAAACACAAGCATCATAAATCAATGAGAAGCTCGAAGTTGTCCAACATGAGCTACATCAAAAGGTAGATGCTATTCAGAAATGATATCAGGCAATAAACATTTCTATGAAAAGTATTTATGTCAAGTAAAAATATGCATGTGCAACTAGGTCTAAGTTTAAGGAATTTATCATATGGAGGCAGAAAGATAATATCCCTGGTCTTGCCCCTTTCACACATTTTGAACAAGTGAAAGACGAAATGGCCTTGAAATTCTGGGAAACAAATCTGGAGCAAAGCAAGAAACTTTCCAAAGAGGAAAATGAGGCTTGTCTAGAGGCATTATCTTCAGTAAATAAAAAGCTGATTGAATTTGAAGGAAATAATATCTCAGAGTCATTGGGACAGATTGAAATATAAATGAACCAACAAAGCTCTAGGAAGAACAAGGAAAATATTCAGTTGGCCATCCAACAGATGAACTAGATCGATTTACTCAAAATTAATGAATTGTTGGTAATTCCAGTTTTACAGTATCAAATCACAGTCCATGAAGTGAACAAGATCTAAGAGAAGCTGCCACAAGTACAAAATAAGATGTTCTCCTTTGAATTGAATGAGAAGATCGAGCCTTCCAGATTCGTGGTAGCATTGATGGAGATGTGCACCCAATTCAATGAACAGATAAAAACGAGTGTAGCTGGGAGAAAATGAAGGAACATATACAATGCCAACACATCAAAACAAAGCTCAACAATATCTGCATTATGTTATTCCATTCAGATTGTATTCTATTTTTAGAGCAGATATTGTGGAAAGTCCAACTACTTTTACTTGAGACAATTTTGTATAAGTAGATAGATTTTAGATCTATTCAGGGCGGCTTCTAGCCTCATGTAAAAGAGAAAACTTTTTGAATATCAATACAAGTGCAGACAAAGATTCTAAGTTTCGTTCAATTTGAGTTATGTGTTTCCTCTGTGTTTCCATCTCTCTGAATTTCTTTCTGTAGTTCTTGAAGAGTGAATGATTACAATTTAGTACTACATATACTGTGATCATAATATATTAGAAGTTCATTCAATAACAACGTTTCCTCTGTTATTACTGTGAGTAAAACAAGACCTGTGGCCTCTGTGAATTACTGCATTTTTATCTCCTTTCAAGGGTGCATCTTCTACTTTTCTTCTACTGCAAACAAGGTGAGACTTATCTGTAATTGATACCTAGCTTTGTTTTAACAGTTTTGTAAATCATTTGAAACTATAATTGCGACTTAGATAACGAGATACAACCTATGTACTGTATTATCATTAATTTCATTTAAAGATAATTTCTCAGAAAACTGAAGGTAGAAAAAGAACTTATAAAAATACTTCATTTTAAATCTTTGATGCCTGATATTATTCTTTGAGCCTTAGAATAAATCTCAGGAACAATGTCATTTTGGCGCTATTGTTGGGGAACAGAGAAACGAAAACATTTTTCCCCAGGGAGAACGACAAAGTTAAATTTTGGTCTTTGATGGTGAACAAAGATTGAATACGTGAAAAGGTTAATTTTGTTTTTCACCTGGCGAATCCATTGTAGGAAAAGTTGACATTCGGTCGAAAGAATACCAGGAAAAACCTAGACGAAAAGCAGACTATGCCAGTTTCAGATACCGAAAAATTGTTGAAACCGAAGGGATATCTTAGATAAACTTCTGCATCAGCAGGTAAGGTCTGTCAACCTAGAGTTACACAAGTTAATGTTAAAATAACCGCTGAAGAACTAATTCTTAAAGAAAAATCTAAACAATTTCATTTTGTAGAAGCATCAACTAGTAAATCTGAAGTTAAACTAGAAACTCCAGAAGTAATTATTCCTGAAATAAAATTTGAGATTGACCAGACCATCCGTGTTTCATTGATAGATACTTTTACCAGTAAAAACAAAGAATCCATTTCAATTCCTACTATCATTAGTACACAACCGATTCTTTCTCTTCCCGAAGTAAAAGTTTTTGTTTCCAAAAACCGTGAAGATTATTTTCTATACTTAGATTCATCCCCTAGTACTTCTCCTATCTATACATCTGGTAAATCTAAGAAACCAAGCTTAAGTTTTCTCCCCCCCCCTCATTTAGATCTTCCATCTCCTCACAATCATTTCCTTGAACTTTGTTTACACCATCCCGAAGTAGTCAAAAGTTCAGTAGATCAGTCTTTTGTAGTTTTTGATAATCTCCTTTTTAGTCCTCGAATTCCCTCTCCTAGACTTTCAATGGCCGGTGCTAGAGGTGCTGGAGGTGCAGGGGCTGGTGGACAAGAAAATATACCCGCTCAACCTTCTAGGATATTTTCCAAGTCCGCTACTAGATATTCTCCCTTAGTTCTTCCTGTTGTCCTTCATGATTTACCAGAAAATTACATGAAGAGCCTCCTTAAATTCACAGGAGAAGGGGATTTCACAACAACATAAAATATAACCTTTTTCAATCAATTTGTTGATATTCTTGGTGTTGAGAACCAGAAAATTTACACGAGACTGTTATTACAAACTTTTGAAGGACATGTAAGAACTTGGTTCATAGGAATTCCAGTAGGTTCTATACCATCATATATTGATCTGGAAACTTCCTTCATAAGACAATGGGATGAGAAAAAAGTTCATATTTATTACTTAACTGAATTCAGAGCCTTGAGAAAGAAAACATCTGAATCAGTCATAGAATTCATTCAAAGGTTTAATAAGATTTATCACAAAATCCCAGCTGAAGTTAAACCTTCCCAACCAGCTGCAAAAGTCACTTTTGCAGCAACTTTTGATTCTGATTTCGCTCTACTTTTGAGAGAAAGAAGATCCACTAATTTAGCAGGGATGAAAGATGATGCTATAGATATTGAATCAAATATGATGGCATCCAGGAAATTGAAAAATAAAGTTGAGACGGGAACAAGGGAACCCAAACGTTTTAAAGAACATGCAGGGCCCTCTGGATCTAGAAAATCCGTAGAGGAAAAAATGAATGAGATGGCTAAAATTATTAAAGATTTATCAAACAAAATTTCCAGGATGGAAATGGAAAAGCCAAACCTGATTCATATGTTAGAAATCAATTAAGGAGAAATCCTAATCCTCAAATACAAAAAAGGCAAATAAAAAATGAGGATCAAAAGATTCAAGCTCCTTTTAAAACTGAGAATCTCATATAGGGAGATGAGGTCCAAGATTATGATGAATTAGGTGAAGATCTAAACAACCTCAGTGATGATGATCTCGAGCCTCACATAACCAAACAAGATTATGAGAAATCCTTGGATCTTGAACCTTTATTTAATGAGGATGAAAATATCAACAATTTGGGAGACTCTACATACAAAGGTCTCACTGATTCAATAATGGTCGACATACAACATAAATATGATTTGAGGCCAAGAGAAAAGAATTCAATAAATATTCCACCAATTTGTTTTTATCACGAAATAAATCAAATGAAGCAGTAGTCGCAAAACCATCAAATGAACACAAGTTGCTCGAGCAAAGCAAGTTGGAACAAAAGCAGTACAGACTAAGAAGCTAGAAAATACAGAAGTTGAAGTTTAGATTAGGGAAATTGAAAAACCAATTGGGACTTTCAATTTAGAAAATGAACTTAATAAAATTAAAATTTGAATGCCTCTGGTTGAACTTGCTAGGAACCCAATCTAAAAAAAAAAATCACTAAAGCAATAAATTTTTATGATGTTGAATGTCAAGTTGATGTTATCAATAAAGCAAGATTAAAAACCTACAATCATGTTTGGACCACACATTGAAAATAGAAAAGATTTTGTTGCTCCTTTCTATATTACATTCACTGCGCATGATCATTTACTACACAATTGTATGTTAGATTCAAGAGTTTCACATAACTTAATGCCTAAGATTATCATGGAGAATTGGGCCTTCAAATTACCTGACCTTGCAAAGATCTATACTCTTTTGATTCTAGAAAGGTTAAGTGTTTGGGTATGATTAAAGATTTAGTTGTAAATATTTCTCAGGTTCCTGTGAAAAGTATTCTTATGGATGTGGTCGCTGCTGACGTTCTTTCCAAGTATGGCATGCTTCTATCCATATCTTGGGGTGCTAAGCTAGGAGGATCGATTCAACTAGACATGACCTATGCTACAATTCCAATTTTTGGTGGACAGTTTACTCGACTGTACAAAGAAACTAAAATGGTGTATACTATAAGTGACCCTCAAAACCCTAATAAGTATCCAGTCTATGTTGCTGATCAAGATCTAGGCAATTATATATTATCCATAGATGATTATTTTGAAGAATGTATAGAAGAAGAAAATAAAAAAAAATAGAATTTTCAAAGAAAAATATAAATGTTAGAGAAGGGATGTGGAAAATATTCTTTGATTGTGCTTCTTCTCGCGAAGGAGCAGGAGTTGGAGTTTTATTTGTGGCACCAGGTGATGAGTATGTTATTCCTTTCTCTTATAGATTACAATGGGATGTTGATTATACCAATAATGTATGTGAATATGAAGCTTTAGTTTTAGGATTAGAAGTTGCAAGAAAATTAAAAATTGAACATTTGATAGTTTATGGCGATGCTGAGCTCATTGTAAAAAAAATAAAACAACAATATCAAGCTAAGCATCTGAGATTGAGATCATATAGAAATTGTTTCTGGGATCTAATAGAGAATTTTGTCTCGTCTTTTAATATCCACTCTATTCCTAGAATGCAAAATCAACAAGTTGGCTCTTTAGCCAAAGTTGTTGCGACTTTCACACCACCTACTTTTTTGAAGCTGAAATATCATATTGAGATGAGGCATAGACCTTTGATTCCAAACAATGTTCAACATTGGCAAGTGTTTGAGTATGATTAACAAATCAAGTAGTTTTTGGAAATGGTAGATGAGTTTTATGGGACTCACATTGATCAAAAAAATCAAAATGATCTGGCCTGGATTTTGCAGGAAGGAGAAAATCCATAAAAGTTCCAAGATAAAATTGCAAATCACCGCATGCTCTTTCTAAAAAAAATCAAATTCCCAAAGGTGTGATCCCTCTAGAAAGGTTGTTTGAACAAGATGATATACCTTTAAAGTATACTTTGCGACCTCAACCTGAAGAAGTTGAAGATTGTAATGTAGGATCTAATGAAAATCCCAAGATGGTCAAAATATCAAAATATCTCCCGGCACAAATAAAGAGTAAATATGTTGAGTTACTTAAACAATATAAAGATGTTTTTGCATGGTCTTATGAGGATTTAAAAACCTATGATACTTCTGTCATTGAGCACAAGATTCCCTTAAAGCATGGTATTAATCCTTTCAAGCAAAAGCTTAGACAAATAAACCCAATTTTTCTGCCAGTAATAGAAAAGGAGGTTAAAAAAATCCTTGATGCAAAAATCATTGTTCCCCTCATATACTCTAAATGGGTGGCCAATTTGGTCCCTTCTAGGAAGAAGAACAGTGAAATAAGACTCTTCGTTGATTTTAGGAACTTAAATCGGTCTTATTTTAAAGATAACTACCCGCTCCCAAAAATGGACCATGTTTTAGAGAAGGTAGTAGGGGCTAACGAAATTTCTATGATTGATGGTTTCTTAGGATATAATTAGATTGTTGTTCATGAAGATGATAGAGAAAGGTCTGCATTTACTACTCCATGGGGAACTTTTATGTATGATAAAATGCCTTTTGGTTTAATGAATGCAGGAGCAACTTTCTAGAGAGCAATGAATATCGCATTTGTAGGTGAGAGAGATAAGTTTGTTGTTATTTATCTAGATGATTTGATGCAAAAAATTTGGTGCACCTGAGACAAACTTTTGAAAAATGTAGAAAAATTGGTTTGTCTCTTAATCCCAAAAAATCACACTTTTCCATGCAAGAAGGTAAACTTTTAGGTCATATAGTTTCAAAGGATGGAATTAAGGTTGATCCTAAACAAGTTGAGGCTATTGACCTGATTAATATTCCTAGAAATAGAAAAGAGATTCAATCTTTTTTGGGTAAGATAATTTTTTTGAGGAGATTTATTCCTAACTTTGCTAAAATAATCAAATTGATTACATATATGCTAAAAAATGACAACAAAGTAAAATGGACTGCAGAAGCCGGAGCATCTTTCGAGTGTGTTAAGAAATCCATAGGAAAAGCACCAGTATTGGTAAGTCTAGACTATACAAAAGAATTCTTAATCTTCTCTTTTGCTTCTGAACATACTGTGGCAGCAATGCTCCTTCAAAAGAACGAAGAAGGATTCAAACAACCAATAGCCTTTTTAAGAAAAATCCTCAGAGATGCAGAGCTAAGATACGATGTTCTTGAAAAACAAGCTTATATGATGGTGAAGGCTCTCAAGGCTTTCAGAACATATGTATTGCACTCCAAAATAATTGCTTATGTACCAACAAATGCAATTAAAGATATCTTGGTTCAATCGGACAATGATGGAAGAAGAGGCAGATGGCTGGAAAAAATTCAAGAGTTTGATTTAGAATTCAAACCAACCAAACTCATGAAATGTCAAGGTCTTGCAAGGATGTTAACCGAATCAAATTTCAGAGCACTTGGAATGAATAACTTCGAGTCTCATGATTCTCTTCTAGATATAGAGGAAATTGACGATCAAGCACCTATAATTCAAATTGAAGATAAGTTTTATTCCTCTGCTTGGTACAGTGATATTGTTACATACCTCCTTACTCTTCAATGTCCAAATGACATGACTCCTTCTAAAGAAAGAACTTTAAAGCTACATGCAATTAAGTATTGCATTATAGATGACAAGTTGTACTGGAAAGACCCTCTGGGTTTCATGTTATGTTGCCTGATAGAATATGAAACATAAGGTGTCATTGATGAATTTCATGAAGGAGTATGTAGAGGGCATCATGCCTGAAGAGCAACAACTTACAAAATTTTAAGGGCAGGATATTATTGGCCAAAATTATTTACTGATGTAAATGCAAGGGTCAGAGCTTGCAATTCATGCCAACTATTTGCTAGTAAGAAAAATATTCCTTGCTTACCTTTAATTCCAGTAAAAGCCGAAGATCATTTCCAACAATGAAGCCTAGAGTTCATTGGAGAAATTCATCCACAATCGAGTGCTCAACATAGATGGATTCTAACCACTACTGATTATTTTACAAAATGGGTTGAAGCCATTCCAACTTAGAATGCTATAGATTCAATAGTGACAAACGTTTTGGAAGAAAACATCCTAACAAGATTTGGTTGTCCTAGGAAAATAGTTACTGATAATGCTTAGGCTTTTAAATCTATTGCAATGATCAATTTCTGTCAGAAATACAATATTATTTTAGGTCATTCTACAACTTATTATCCTTAGGGAAATTGGTTGGTTGAATCATCTAATAAGAGTTTGATGACTATAATCAAGAAAGTTTTGTCAGAAAACAAAAAATATTGTCATATACACTTAAAATACACCTTATGGGCAAACCGAATTGGCACCAAAAAATCTATTGGCATGTCTCCTTTCCAATTAGTCTATGGTACTGATGTTATTCTTCCCATTAATATTGCTCTTCCTGTGATGAAACTTTGGCAGGATGTGAATGAAGAACCAAATGATGTTATGAGAAGAATAAATCAGATCATCAAAGTTCAACAAAACTTAGTAGAAGTGGATGATAAGCTCCCAAAATACCAGGATAATATGAAATCCTTTTTTGATAAAAAAAGTTAAAGACATGGAGTTTCTTCCTGGCGATTTAGTTTTAAAATGGGAAGCTAGAAAGGAATATGTAGGGAGACATGGAAAATTCGATCATCTTTGGTTTGGAGCTTTCAAAATTGCAGCCGCTGAATGAAAAAACTCGTTCTCGCTGGAAAATGTTAATGGAGAGATTCTCGAGGCCCCTATCGACGGGCGTTATTTAAAACATTTCATACAATAGTTACATTTTAGTTTTCCATTGTATATATTGGATTGGATTGACATTGGTAATTTTAATTTTCAATTTTTTCTTTTCTTTTTGTAAATTATCTGAGTCATTTGATCATTTGTTGTAAATATTTTCAATAAATTTATGATTGCTTGACATCATTTAAACAAAAAATAAAAATCATATGTATCACATATCATCTCTATTCTACAGGATTATCTGATATTTTGTATTTCATTCCTTTTGCATAATAGATCTTGTTGAACATGAGATGAGGTTAAATAAAAACTCGGCATTTGTCTTTCAAGCATTTGATTTATTTAAAAACAGGTGATAAATAATAATTTGCCTTGCTAAAAATTCAAAAGGAAAATAAGGTATGAGTCCCTACTCTTCTTATAGTTCAAATAAAATTTAAAAATTCTTTTTGAAATAAATGTGAAGGAAGTTTTTCTCATGATAATATTATCACCTGACCTAAAAATCAGAGATGTATTAAATTATAACTTGAAGTGTCATACTGATAAATTCTAAAGCCATCTCTGAAAAGAAAATAAAAATAATAATAAATGAACTCAAAAAAAATCTGAATTTAAGACACAAACTCGTGTGGGATTAGGATATTTTGTTTTAGATCCTTCGGATCCTCGATTTGGTTTTTTTACCTATCCCCAAATTTTTATCCATTTCAGATTTTCTTTTTCCTTTCTCCTCCTTCTAGTCTTCATAGAAATAAAGAAACTTACCTTCACTCTGAAAACTTAAAAACATATTTTCAAAACAAGATTAGGAGAAAATATTTGTGTTCCTTTGATTTTAATTGAAAAAGTATGTCTAGGCTAATCCTAATAATTTTATCTCTGATATCAGATCTTAAACAAACAAATTCGCTCAAGGTTTATCCCTGAAAAGATTAAAATTCCCCAAAAAAATTCTCCTATAGGCGAAGGTGTATTGAAAACCAGAAGAAAGTTAGTTTTAAAGTATTGTTAAAATTGTTGACTGACCTTCTTTTCAGTTTAAAGATTTTAAACATATATCATCCTTTGTATGTTACATACAGATTGATTTCCCCCACCTCAAAATGTTAAAATAGCTAGACAGATGGTGAAAGGAAATTCATAATTTGATTGCCCCCATCTTGTCCAAAAGAGATGATGAAAGGAAATTCATATATCGATTTTCCTCATCTCAGCGAAATGCAAAAGTGTTATTTGAAGTGGTGAAAAGAAATTCAATGGGAGAAGTAGATAACTTCATCGGGGTACTGAACAGGCTCGCTNTTGTTATCTAGTTATCTTTCTGATGATATTTACATCCTGAACCAACTAGGGATTCCCTAAATAAATATGTTACATCTGCTTAACCTTGAAGCGAACAAAGTTGGTCGAAGTCTAATATCTTAGTTAAAATTATTTTGATTATCTTAAACAATTCCGAAATCAATTTTAAGAAAAGGAAATTTTAAATAGCCTAACTTGAGATCTATCATTAAGTATGTTTTGAAGGTTTCAAGATTTGGTTAAGTTCATTTTTCTATGTATGATTAATTAATAAATAAAAATAGAAAATGTTTTTCTAAAAACAATAATGACTCCATTTACCTAATAAAGACACTTGGTCTACTATTCTTTCGTGCTTCACATGGAGAAACAATCCACATATGGAGCCTATGTTAGAACACTTATAATTTTGAGATTTTGACCTTTTATTTTTGCCTCTTAGAAATAAAAAATTTACCCAAAAAAGCAAATAACTTAGAGAGTTGCCTTTTAAATTAAAAAAAATCCAATGGTTGTTGTTTATCAATAAGGTGCTTACAATATCTTTTGTTGATAAGTTATTCTAAGTTGATCGAGCAGTTCTAATGATCTCTAAAGCATAAAAGTTTCCTGAGTTTTAAAAGAAAATGTTTAACGGTCGCTTCAGAGCTTCGCACCCAAGAGGGTGCTCTACTACCTTGAAACTTGTGCCCAAGAGAGGTGCACACTTCAGCCCTAGAAATGTACTTGCTAAAATTTCCAAATGACAAGTGACTTATGTGTTTCCTCAATGGGGAAATCACCTTTATTTATACTAGACTAGACAGACCAAAAGTGGTGTCTATTGGCACAACAGGGCCGACCTCAATAACTCGGAAAATAATTAATTATTACAATAAACATTAATTATCTTTCACATATGGTGGAGACGACCTGTACCCTTTACAACACAATTAGGGTTACAGGTAAATATTACTCTCAGACAATCTAACAAGGGATTCACACATCCACTAGTGCTTAGCCACTAGGGACACACCCATCTATGCCAAGCCATAGGAACGTCCTACTCAACAAATCTCTATCTCACTGAGTCCACAGGAGAATCATCTAGAGTACCATCTCAAGCCTGACTCAACTGAGTTCATAAGGTGGGAGACCACACGTCATAACAACTCAGTTCATAGTTTGACGCACACCCATCACATGGGAACCTTCACCCCACACATGGGTACACATCATCTCATCTCAATCCATAGAGGAGCGACACACCCATCTCATGGAAATCCTCACCCCACACAGGGGCACACATCGTCTCATCTCAGTCCAGAGAGGATTGACACACCCATCACATGGGCACACCCAACACATGGGCTCTCTCATAGGTCGACTCAACTTAGTCTTAGAGGAGAATGTGCCCTGGAGGATGTCTCATGAATCTGTAATCATCAACACTCCCTCTCATCTAGGGAGGCATTATCCACCAGGCCAGGTCTCTCACAAAAGTACTCAAAATTCCTCTTGGCAAGCGGTTTGGTGAAGATATTTGCAATCTGCTCATGTGTAGGAAGGCACTGCATGTGTACTACTTTCCTCTGCACCATGTCTCTGACATAATGATATTTTATCTCAATGTGTTTCGATTTATCGTGAAACATAGGGTTCTCAGAGAGCTTCACACAACTCTGGTTATCACAATGAATAATGGTAGAATCCATCTCACGATAAAATAAATATGTCAGGAGCTTGCGAAGCCACACTTCTTCGTGGACTGCCACACTCAACGCTATATACTCCGCTTCTATGGTACTCAAGGCCACAGAGCTCTGTTTCCTACTGCACCAGGAAAGTATGGCAGACCCCAAGATAAAACAACAACTAAATGTTCTCTTCTGGTCCACTGCACTCCCTGCCCAATCTGCATCGACATATCCCTGCAAACTCATGTCTACACTAGAGGCATATCTCAATCCATATCCAACTGTGCATTGTAGATATCTCAATACATGTTTTGCTACTATCCAATGAGTCTGTCTCGGCTGACTCATAAAATGACTAAGTACATTCACTGCATAGCATATATCAGGTATGGTGTTAACCAAATACATCAATGATCCAATAAACCGTCGGTAAAAATGTGGATCAATCTCACCTAAATAAGTAGAAGCATCGTTCATTTTCTTCAAATCCATCACCATTGGTGTAGGCATGGATTTGCAGTCTGTCATACCAAACTTCTTCAATATCTCCACTGTATATTTTCCTTGACTCAGGAAAATATCATCAGCCCTCTACCATACTTCTAGTCCCAAGAAGTAGTGCATCATACCCAAGTCCTTCATCTTGAATTCAAAAGTCAATGCTCGCTTGCATTCAACAATAAGTCTTTTTGAACTGGTGAGGAATAAGTCATCCACATACAAGGCCAATATCAGACACTCGTCACCAACAATGTGATAATATAGGTTTGGATCAACAACACTTTTTTTGAATCCCAAACTCATCAATAATCCATCCATCTTCTCGTACTAATCACGAGGTGTCTGCTTTAGTCCATATAGGGCTTTCTTCAACCTGCACACATGATATTTCTCATCGTGTATCACGAATCTTTCTGGCTGCTCGATGTAAACTTCTTCCTCATTCTCACCATTGAGAAATGTTGTCTTTACGTCCATTTGATGTAGTTTCCAACCCATAGATGTAACTAGTGTAATGATAGTACAGATGGAAGTGTATCAGGCTACAGGAGAAAATGTCTCCTCATAATCAATTTCCTCTACTTGTGAAAATACTCTGGCTACAAATATCGCTTTGTACTCATTGACAGTTCCATCGACTGCATACTTGATCTTATAGATCCACTTAGAAGTCAATACAGACTTCCCTTCTGGTCTCAGAACAATATATCACACATCATTCTTCATGATGGATTGACACTCTTTTGTCACGACATCTTTCCATACCTACTGACCTGCTGCTTCTCCATGACAAGAATACTCGATATCAATGATGTGGCTCATGGATGAAAAATATCTCAAAAATATCTATGGTCTCTTTCTCTTTCGGAATGTGTCTCAAGGAGCTGCATGTCCCTCTGCCTCTTGCAGAGTTTGTCGAGCCTCGACATGCCTTTTATGGATTACTGCAATGTCTCTGGGAACATTAACTGGATCAACTGGAACAATGGTTGTCTCCCTTTGAACTGCTGAAGGGGAGAAGGTATTGTCTCTTCCTTCTTATCAAATAGTTTGACTCCCTCTGAGTTAAGTGACTCCCTCTAAAGTATTGAAGGATAGACATATTCCTTTTCCTATTTGCTAAATTGGAGGCATCTCATGTCTTCTCAAGTCCTCTACTGACTCTACAATACTTTGTTGGTCTCTTGTACTAGGATAATAATCAACCAAGAAAACTTGGACTCCTTTACCAGGGATAATGGTCCAATACAAGAGGGATCTTACACTAGGGATAATACCCTTCATTATCAGAATGCAAGCAACTTACAGGTTAATGATTAAAGAAGGAATATAGTACAAAACTTACCCTAGTTTACAGTCATGCTAAATCTTGTATTTGGTCTTCCTGAGAAAGGTTAGAGGAAGAAATCCTCATTTCTCATGTATTCATCTTTATGAGGTGGGTCAGGATCCATGTCATTAGTGGAAGCATATTGTCTTCCTCTCTTCCTAGTAGGACAATTTCTCGCAATGTGTCCATACTTGTCACATCTGAAGAACTGGATCTTTGACATGTCTTTTCTATGATCATAACATGAGGCTCATGAATTCTTCTCGTCTTTGAATGTTTTCCTGGAGTTTCTTTTATTTCTTCCTCCTTTCTTTGTATGAAGTGCAAGAGCATGATTGTCATCATGAGGGGAGTCTTCCACTCCTCTAGCTATAAGTCTGATTTATTCATGGGTACAGTCCGTCCATAGACGATCAAAAGTAGGTAGTTGTTCTCTACCACTAATACTTTGAAGAAATGGTTCCCAATGTTTTGGAAGATTATTGAGAGTGGTCAAAACAAGTTCTCTATCTGATATTATTTCTCCAATGGCACCTAGATGATCTCTGATATTTGACATCTTCATGAAGAAGATAACAATGGTGTCACCTTTTGTCATCTTGATATTTTGAAGCTGGCCCTTCAATGAAAGAGCTTTGAGGGTTTTGTTACTCTTAAACATATTCTTCAATGCTTCATACATTTCATAAGATGTCTTCATGTTGGCAATACGAGGCAGGAGATCATCTCTTAATGAGTAGATGATTATCTTCCTTGCCTTGACATCATCTTCCTTCCTTTCTTCCTTTTATTCATCGATAGTTGTCTTTGGTAAAGATATTTGTATCACCCATAATAGATCATCCTCTTCAAGGGTGATCTGAAGTCTTGAATTCCAGGAACTGAAGTTGCTTTATCCATCAAGCCTATCTTCCACCAAGGTTCTGTTCATCATATTTTTCAGATTCTTCACAAACCCTTAGCAACTGGGCTAGGAAACCTAACGATTAGGTTATGATAGCAATATTAGGTTTCATTGGGCTTATGAATACCAAAAATAAGCCTTGAAAGTCAGAATAACACTGGTGAGCTGAAAAATCTCCTTCAATGAGTTGCAAAAACCCTTAATCTGAATTTTCTGCAAAAAATTGTGAAACCCTAGGGCCAAAAATCCAAAATTATTGGAATTGAAATCTAAGAGTTGTTGGAGGTGCGTTGAGGGAGTTCGTACTATCCTATGCCAATTTTAGCCCCAACGTCCAAGTATAAAGTGCTGAAAATTGAAAAACAAAGAGGGTTGTACCTTTTTCTTAGAAACCCTAGAAGGTCGTACTGAATTGTAGAAAGGAAGACGATTGGATTTAATGCTTGTGCAATGGGTTATTCAATACCTATGCTTTGAAACCATGTTGATTTTTCACTATGCTAGGCTCAAGCATGAGGTTTATTTCATTTTAGCATTTACTTGAACCATGAACAAATGCAGCTACACAATTTACAAGTGTTGCAATAACCAAGATCACAAGAACAATAACCATGCACAAAACACAAGAAATATCCTGGGAAAACCCTTCTCAACAAGGGAGAAAAACCCAACAATCCTTTGCTATAGTCTCAAGATAAGATCCTCCAACCATGAAACCCTAATGCACACAAGAGGGTTCTCTACTACCTTAAAACTTGTGCCCAAGAGAGGTGCACACTTCATCCCTACAAATGTACTTGCTGAAATTTCCAAATGACAAGTGACTTGTGTGTTTCCTCAATGGGGAAATCACCTTTATTTATAATAGAATGAACAAACCAAAGTGGTGTCTATTGGCACAACAGGGTTGACCTCAATAACTTGGAAAATAATTAATTATTACAATAAACATTAATTATCTTTCACATATGGTGGAGCCGACCTGTACCCTTTACATCACAATTATGGTTACATGTAAATCTTATTCTTAGACAATATAGAAAGGGATTCACACATCCACTAGTGCTCAACCACTAGGGACACGTCCACATGTGCTCAACCACATGGAATTTATACTCAACATATATCTATCTCACTGAGTCCACAGGAGAATCATCTGGAGTACCATCTCAAGCCTGACTCAACTGAGTCCACAAGGCAGGAGACCACACGTCATAACAACTTAGTCCAGAGTCTGACGCACACCCATCACATGGGCACCTTCACCCCACATAGGGGTACACATTGTNCACTAGGGGCACGTCCACCTGTGCTCAACCACATGGATGTCCTACTCAACGAATCTCTATCTCACTGAGTCCACGGGAGAATCATATGGAGTACCATCTCAAGCCGGACTCAACTGAGTCCACAAGGCAGGAGACCACACGTCATAACAACTTAGTCCAGAGTCTGACGCACACCCATCACATGGGCACCTTCACCCCACACAAGGGTACACATCGTCTCATCTCAATACATAGAGGAATGACACACCCATATCATGGGAATACTCACCCCACACAGGGGCACACATCGTCTCATCTCAGTCTAGAGAGGAACAACACACCCATCACATGGGCACACCCAACACATGGGATCTCTAACAGGTCGACTCAACTTAGTCTCAGAGGANACCCATATCATGGGAATACTCACCCCACACAGGGGCACACATCGTCTCATCTCAGTCTAGAGAGGAACAACACACCCATCACATGGGCACACCCAACACATGGGATCTCTAACAGGTCGACTCAACTTAGTCTCAGAGGAGAATGTTTCCTGGAGGATGTCTCATGAATATGTAATCATCAACAATAATGAGAGAGTTTTGTGTGATGTGGCCCAACCTGGGTGGCTGGATATGTTACAAAGTGGTATCAGAGCCCAGTTTTCAATGTTGATCCTGGATGGGCCAATTAGTGGAATGCATAAGTGAAATTTACAGACTATGTCGGTAAAATGATTGATGGAATATCGAAAAAAGGATGTTTGGAATTCATTTGTTGAAATTTCGACAGTAAAATTGAGAGAAATTTCATGGGAAATGTGAATAATTGGGCCTCTTTGGAAAAATTCGAACATAAGAAAATTGGAAAAATTTGGGTATTTTTTGTACGATGACGTTGACATGATGTGGAGGCCACGTGCCAACTGAAATGGTAGAAGAAAAATGTGTGCTTCCATGGTGGAGGGTACATGTTGGATGAGATGATAGTTGGAAGGTGATGTGGAGCCATGTGGTAGATCAACTGACAATCCCATAGAACCGCGGTAAGAAGGTGGGAAAATGGTCAAGTGTTGTGACTTCTCGGATAGACTTATGGAAGGAAGGTGACAAGATTATGAGTTTGTGAGTCTGCGAATATGGAGAAATGGCTAAGTGTTGGGACCTCTTGGATATACTTATGAAAGGAAGGTTACAATATTATAAGTTCGTGAGTCCGAAAGTCCGCGAAGATGGAAAAATGGATAAGTGTTGGGACCTCTTGGATGGAGTTATGAAAGGAAGGTTACAAGTTTATGAGTCTGTGAGTTCGTGAGTCCGCGAAGGAAAAAAAAAAACTAAGTGTTGGTAGTGGGTTCATGGAAGGTATGAAGAAGAGATATGACTTAGATCCATGATGAATCCATTAAGAAATATCAACGATGAATATCTAATCAAGGAATGTTCGAACGATTGCTAAGCATTTCTACTATGTTGCACGTGCCAATAAATATTCCTTCACTGGTTTTCCACCATAAATATCAACTTGGAGATCGGATTGGGGCACACAAATGGTTGTTGGAAAGATATTGAGAAGTACAAGAGATTCGTCGACTCATAATTTCGATTAGGGCACTATATTTTATTTAAAATTGAATTCTGTAGCAAGGAAAGAGTGGAAGTCACAACTTATAATTGTTGTAACTATTCACTCAAAACCTAGATTGAGACATGAGGATAGTCGTTGGAAATTTATTCCGAAAATGAATGCATTTAAGGAATCCTACTTGAGAGTAGTGCATTGATATTCTTAATAATTTAAAATGAAGAATTGCATGTAATCTAATTGATAAATATTTTGCAATATGCTTAATTCTAATAAGAAATTATTGCATGCACGTTCTTGCAGAATTAGAGATACATAAAAGTAGATTTTAGTTCCTACATGAGAAATAGAGTCATGGAGGATGCTCAAGGGTTTTACAACCATGAAGAAGAAATTGGAGGTCTGCATACCAACATGGGTAATGCTAAGACCTAATCTAATGTGAGAAGAGACAGGCGAGGAACTGTAACTATGGGAAGTCTACAAAAAAAAGTGTAGAGCTATAGGGCCGATAATGAGAGGATCATGAAGGCTCAAGAAGAGATACTTCAAAGCCTAAATATGATACAAAAGGAAGTTAACAAGGACTCTAGCATGAAGCAAGCAACTAGTGCTAGACAAGTATCAACATCAATATCCCATAGAAAAAGAGATGATCATGGGAGTGATAGGTAGTCAAGAAGCATGAGTAGACACCATCATTCTCCATGGAATTCCACCAGAAAAACTCATGCAATTTCAGGTGCAGGGAGCATCCCAAGTGTGTCTCCTATTTGGAGGAAAAGGAGAAGACCCGAGGCAGACATATTGCAGGGTGAAATCAAGAAGATTAAACCACTAATTTTCAATGAAAAACACATGAAAAGAGAAGAGGCAGAGGCCTGCCTATTGGAAATGAAGATATTTCTAGCTACATGATTACCCATCCTGGGTAGAAGCTATAATTTCCACCTACCACTTGCAAGGGAAGGAAACCATGTCGTGGGATCAAATTAAGAAATCCAAGAACCTTGATGAGAAAAAAATCTCATGGAGGCCTTTCAAGGGATATTTCCAAGAGAAATATTTGTCTGGGCATTAATATGAAAGAAAGATGAAAGAGTTATTTGAACTCAATTTGGGAACCATGAAAATGGAGGAATATGAGAAGCAGTTATTTGAATTGTTGAAGTATGTTGAATTCATCAAAGATGAGAAACTAAAAATCCAAAGGTTTATAAGGGGGTTACCATCTTTCTACAATGATAAGATTCAATATGACAATTCAAAACCTTGGAGGAAACCATTTGGAGAGCAAGGCATTTGTATGAGTAGAGAAGAGGAAGACCAATTTTCCAAAAATCTTGGAATGACAAGATGAAGGATAAGAAGGATCAAAGGAAGAAGGGTTTTAAGCCACCCTTTTTCATGAAAAATTTCCAAGCAAATCAACACAGTCAAGTCACCCAAAATGAAAACAAGAGTGCAAATTCATTTGGAAAAAGGCCAAGGCAACAACCGGTGCAATGTTGGGGATGTGGGGGAAATCATCTACATAAGGATTTCCCTCACAAAGGAGAAATAGTGGGGACTATACACAACATTTAAGAGGCTGAAACAGTGGAAGACATGGGAGGAAGCATGCCAAGGGTTTATGTAGCCTTGGATAACAAGCAGGCAAAGTATCAACCTCCCATGATTGAAGTGGAAGGTAAGATCAATAATGAGCCCACAACAATTTTAATAGATTCTAGAGCTATCCATAGTTACATAAATGCTAACATCGTTGAAATATTTCACTTGCAAAGAAGTAAGGATAAGAAATATTGGTTAGTTCAGTTAGCCATGGCGGATAAGAGGAAAATTAATGAGTTGGTTAAATATTGTCCGATATACATGTTTGGACTCAATACAAAGGTGGATGTAAACATCATACCATTGGGTTCATATGAATGTCTAATTGGTATGGATTGGTTGTAGAAACATCATGCTGTCCTAGACTGTTACAACAAGACAATCACATGTCTTGATGAGGAAGGGTAGCAAGGAAAGATTCAAGGAATTCTAAGAGCTATAATTGTTAGAAAGATTTCAACTATGTAGTTGAAGAAGAGCTTCAGGAAAGGTTGTTAGATGTTTGCAACCCATATGGAGGAGGTAGCCAAAGACAAAGTGGTAAGCATTGAAGACCATCTAGTTTTGAGAGATTTCGAAGATGTTTTTAGAGAAATACTGGGACTACCACCAAGACGAGACATTGATTTCTTTATTGATTTGGTGTCAGGAGCTGCCCTAGTGTCTAAGACACCTTAAATAATGGGTACAACATAACTAAAAGAGTTTCATATGAAGCTTGAAGAACTATTGAAGAAGGGGTACATATGCCCAAGTGTGTCACCTTGGGGAGCCCCGGTTCTTTTTGTGAAAAAGAAGGATGGAACCTTAAGGTTGTGTATTGATTTTAGGCAGATTAATAAGGTCGCCTTAAAGAATAAGTATCCTTTGCCAAGAATTTATGATTTGTTTGACCAAATCAAAGGTGCAAGAATCTTTTCAAAGATTGACTTAAGATCCGACTATCATCAAGTAAGGATAAAGGAAGAAGACATTGGGAAAAAAACATTTAGAACAAGATATGGGCATTATGAATTCATGGTAGTGCCATTTGGGCTATCAAATGCCCCATGAGTTTTTGTGTGTTTGATGAATGGAGTGTTCAGGGAGTACTCGTACAAGTTTGTGATTATGCTCTTAGATGACATCCTCGTTTATTCTAAATCAGAAGAAGAACATGAGAAACATTTAAGAATGGTGTTGCAAGTCTTAAGAGAGCATAAATTGTGTGCTAAGATAAGTAATTGCATATTTTACCAAAAGAAGATTCACTACTTGGAGCATATAATTTTAGCAGTAGGGATAAAATTTGATCTTGAAAAGATGGAGGCCATTAGAGGATGGCCAACGCCAAAGAATGTGATAGAGGTCAGATCATTCATGGGTATTTCAGGTTATTAGCCAAGATTCATAAAAGGGTTCTCAAGGATTGCAAGTCCAATCACTTCTTTTCAAAAGAAGGGAGCAAAATTTGAATGGACTTCCAAGTGTGAAGAGAGTTTTTGACAACTAAAGGAAATATTGACAAGTGCACCAATACTGAAGATTGCATATCCAAATGAAGATTTTTTTGTGTGCACCAATGCATGCAAGGAAGGACTTGATGGAGTCCTCAATCAAATGGGCAATGTAGTATGATATGAGTCTAAAAAATTAAAAGAACATGAGAGGAATTATGCTACACATGACTTGGAATTAGCAGTGATTGTACATGCATTGAAAATGTGGAGGCATTACCTTATGGGTAAGAAATACGAGATAAGAACATACCACTATGGTCTAAAACATTTTTTTGGACAACCAACACTAAATGCCAGAAAAATTAGATGGCTGAAATTTCTGAGTGAATATGACTTTGAAATTAATCATATAAAAGGCAAAGAAAATCAAGTAGTTGATGCACTTAGCAGGAGAGTTCATGAAGTGCATATTGCAATTATCAACGGATACATAACATATCTAAAAGATCAAATTATTGCAACAACGAATTCAGATCAGCAATATGTGAAAATAAAAGAAATATTACAACAAGGTAATTTTCAACAAAAGTTAAATTCCTATGAGTTGAAAGAGGATGGAATTCTCATGTACAAGGGAAAAGTATATGTGCCAAATTCCAATGAGCTGAAAAATGTAGTTTTAAAAGACATGCACAATGTACCATATGTTGGATACCTAGGATATCAAAAGACAATTGTAGCAGTAAGAAGACAATACTTTTGGCTGGGAATGAAAAAACAAGTGGATAATTACATAGTTATATGCCTAGAATGCCAAAAAGTGAAGACAAAACATAGACACCCAAAAAGTTTTCTACAACCATTGCCCATTCCAGAATGGAAGTGGGAAGTAGTCACAATTTATTTTATTACTAAGTTTCCTAGAACAATGAAGTAGCATGATTCCATCATGGTGGTGGTGGATAAATTGACTAAAACAACACATTTTATTGCAGTAAATGTTGCACACAAGGCAACAAATATCACATAAATTTATATGAAGGAAGTTGCTACGTTACATGGAGTGCCTAAGACAATAGTTTCAGATAGAGATCCAAAGTTTACTTCAAATTTTTGAAAATGTTTGTCCAAAGGCTTTGAAACAAATTTGAATTTCAGTACAACATATCACCTAGAGTCAGATGGGAAAATAGAAAGGACTAACAAGATAATTGAGGACATGCTTAGAATGTATGTGATGGATCATCCATTAAAGTGGGAAGATTATATTCATTTAGGTGAATTTTCCTACAATAATGGGTATAAGGCCTCATTAAATATGAGTCTGTTTAAAGCATTGTATGGTAGAAAATATAACACCCTGGTAAGTTGGGATAATCCAGCAGACAGAGCAGTTGTTGGGATAGATTTGCTAAAAGAAATGGAAGAAAAAATTACAAGGATAACGCCAAATTTAAAGGTTGTCGAGGATAGGCATAAAATTTACGCAAACAATAACAAAGTTTTCAGAGATTTTAAAGTGGGAGAACATGTGTTTTAGAAAGTGAAGGAAAAGAGAAGTTCGCTAAGATTAGAAAGTTTCCCAAAGTTGGAAACAAGATATTGTGGACCTTTTGAAATATTAGAAAATATAGGGCCAATTGCATACATGTTAGCATTGTATGCATCCATGAGAGTGCATAATGGTTTTCATGTATCATTATTAAAGAAGTATGTACATGATCCTAACCACATAATTGATTGGAATGTGATCTAGGTGGAACACAAAGGGGATTTCCAGGTGGAACTAGTACGCATCTTGGACATGAAATTCAAGGTTCTTAGGAACACATCCATAGGGATGGTAAAGGTTCAATGGACCTACTACAATCCTGAAGATGATACATGGGAGCATGAAGAAAACATGCGGGGAGAGTACCCACAATTTTTTGACAATTTTGAAGAAGGCAGAATGCAAGGCTCCATTTTGGAAAGCTAGAGTTCTGGAACCACATCTTAGAGTCCTAGACAACTGCACTGGGGAACCCTAATAAAAAAATGGCTCATTCCTTGGGTTATCCCTGATAAATGGATGGTACATCCCTTGGGTCAACCCTAATAAACGAATGGTGCATTCCTTGGGTCGACGAGTTGAGAGGAACATGAGATTGATGGTTGGATCTAGTGTTGGAGATGTTAAAATTGCAACATTTTTATTTCTACGTGTCGTGATGTAAATTTGCACATATATATGTATATCGACATAGAGTGCACTGAGACAACGCACAATTGTATGGGAGGGGGAATGTAACGTCCCCATTATAATCCCCAATTTAATTAATGCTTCCGTGGATATAATATGTGGCTACAACCAAACAATGTAATATGTGAATTGTATTTCAATGTATTAATAATAAAAATGTGATGCCAACTGCTAAGGGGACATGGAAAAGAGATGGGGGATGAATTAATCCACAAGAGAGGGAAGTGTCTTGGATAATGGCCAAGAGGGGGTCAAAGGGGTAATTACCCATGTATATCAATTTAATCCATTCTCCCAAACTTGTCAATTGTATATGAACCTTCTGATTTTTGATTGAGTGTTCCCAAAGCCAATCATTGAATACATGTAGTAGGGTGGGTGTGAGTGATCACATCCTTCTAATTAAGTGTTTCCAAAGCTAGTCATTGAATACATGTAAAAGGGTGGGTGTGAGTGGTCACATCTCAGGGTGATTGGGCACATGGGGGTTGAGTACAATCAACTTGGGGAAGAGTGTGATTAAGAAAGGAAATCCACAAGAGAGGAAATGTGTATGGGTTGAAAAATAAGGTTTTTAGTCAGTCAAGTGGGGTGCATGTGTAATGATCCCAAGCCAAATTATTTCTTGGAATCACTAACTACTACTAATTTATTGAGTTATTAAGTGCATACAAGATTCATCAACA
>SNQJ01S0019200.1:207246-231983 GCA_010110895.2 Picea sitchensis | reverse complement strand
TGTCAGTGACATGAAGAGTACTTATGGATGTTGTTTCAGATAGGTCTTGGCATTGGTTTCTTGGTTGAGTCGGAAGAAAAAGTCAATGGCTTTGAGTTCTGTAGAGGCTGAGTATATGGCTTCTAGTCAGGCTAGTTTTGAGGCTCTTTGGCTTTGCAAATTGCTGGTGGGATTACTTGGTGTGCAGTTGAGGCTCACTATGATTTGTTGTGACAATCAGAGTTGTATTAAACTCTCTGAGAATCCAGTTTTTCATGACAAGTCTAAACACATTGATATTCGATATCACTTCATCTGGTATTATGTTTAGAGAGGAGTAGTTGAGCTATAGTACATATCTACCAATGAGCAGGTTGTGGACATACTCACCAACGATTTGGGAAAAGGAAAGTTTATATTCTTTAGGGAAAATTTTGGAGTGGTGAGTAACACTTTCCTCGGTAAGAGGGAGTGTTAAAAATAATTTAAAAGTACCTAGGCAAGTGTTTATCATCACCTAGGCACCTAAGGGGTGAGAAAGTGCCTAATGTGGACCCTAGTCATTTAATTTGTGAGAGATAAATTAAAATGTGACTTTATGACTTAAGTGAGGGGATGAGTGAATGGACACTCAATCTCATCCACTCATCTAATCCAGTCTCTATTGTTGGATTAAAAGACTCTTGACCTACCTTCATGAGGTCGACTAGGGTAGGAGGGTGCACCCATTCTAGGGTTGTTATTCATTTTTTTTTAGAGAGAAAGAAGAGAGGAGGTTGAGCTTGAGGAAGGATGTCATTTGAAGAGCTAAGGAACACATTCCAAGGAGTCTTTATAACACAGAAATCGAGGCAATAATAAAAAAATAGTTAGAGGTCATACAATACGAATTTCTATAGGTTGTACCATTCTTTTGTATGCACATAAATCGAGGAGGACAATAGAAAGAATTCTTAGGATCTTGGCATGCATTCAGAGGCTTCCACACAAGTTTTTACTTGCACAGAAATCAAAGAAACTGTTGTCATGAATTTATGGGTAGATTTTCATATAGTCCATATAGGTTTTGGAAAAGAAATTGAGGGTCGTACAACTGAGTTTTAGGGGAAAAGTTTTCAAGGTGAAGGAACGATTTTCAAGGTGTTGATTCTGCTACAAATTCCATACAACCAACTCAGAAAAAGGGCATAGATTTTAATACAATCTGTACAACAATTAATGATGTGACAACCGTACACTTACACATATTTATCGCACAGAAATCGAGGAGCAATTTTTGGGTTGTTCTGAAGGAGTTTTGTTGAATAAATTATGAGATCCATTTGTGTAATTTTTTTGAAGATGAATCTGCTATAAAACAATTTTTCTATGAATCTCTGAATAATAAAAATCCCTCTCTCACTGCTTTTCCCCTTGTGGGTTTTTCTAGGGCCGTTGTCAAACCAAAAATCCCAATGAAAACTTTTATGAATACCGTATTACTGATATATTTTATTTTTTGCATTAAATGTTGTTCAAAATCGTCATGTTTTAGTTTTGAAATTTTGTTTACATGCTGAGTATTTATGGTTGTCATAAAACTAGGTTTGGGAATTAAACATTGATAAAAATTAGCGAGACTTGAAACTCGGTGGGGTATGAAATTTTACAAATTGAAGAATATGAAGAACATAGAAAAAAAATATGAACGAAAAAGAGCATATCAAAGAGATTATATACAAATAAAGGTTCAACAAATGACAATAGAATAACATCAAAAATAAAGAAAAGAAAAATCAGAATGATGGAATGCATGTCAAGAAAGAAAACAATTTATTCCACCAACATAGAAATTGAATGAGTTGATGCAGAGAATGTTGATATTGATCCAACTGAAGAGATTTAAATTGAGAAGAATATACTTGTTGCATTTCACAATATMAATTTTGCACATAAAGAATTTCATGATAGKATTGACCAATTGACTCAAATTCAAATGTGTCATGTGTGTGAGGAGTCATATGTGGAATTTGGGTATCTAATACAAATGCATTTCCAATGTGCATGAGATGCGGGAGAGAAATAACTTATCATCGATTTTAAACTCAGAACCATKTGGATCCAGGATTACAACATCGAGTCCTTGAAGTGATCACACAAGTTGAAAAGGTGTTGATAGCATGCACATCTTCAATTTTTCAGGTTATGAATTCAATAKGTGGAAAATACAAATATTGAGGACACACCATTAATTTTTCTCAAGAGATTAAATATGTTGTCATGACAATACCCCAACATRTTAAAGAATTAGATTTGATGATTATTGTGTGGAAAAAAGGGTTAACAAGGAAACTTTTTACTTAATATCATCATGAGAAATCATTCTCATGCTTCCTCTGTAGTTTTTGTAAAAAGGAATGTGGAATRTCTACCTACAACAATGGATGGGTTACAAGAACATTTACAAAATATTCTAGATTCATGAATTGTAGAAAGATTAATTTTCTTTGGARTTGTACTAAGAGGTACACGTGCATGTTGGAGCAAATGTTATTTGAATTGATTCATCAAATTGGGTGTACACTATTATTCTTCACATTGAGTGCAACAAACATGCATTAGCCGGATTTGTGATAATGCCTTGTACAATTCCTATATATTAAGGGAAAGAAAGAAAATGGATACGTCAAAATGTAATTAATAATCCTCATATTGTAGCACATTATATCCACTTAAGGCATACAATGTTCCAAGATGAGTTTTTTTTATCGTTTTCATTAAAATCTATATTCTTGGTGTCACTTTGAGTGGAGACATCATGGATCTCCACATGTGCATGCATTTCTATCGTTAAAAAATGATCCTAATATGAACAAATTGAAATGGGATGATCCTCAAGTTAGATATGAAACATAATATTTTGACAGATGTGTGTACATGCAACTAATGCACATGATCGACATCAAAGAAATATTCAAGTTGGAATCAATGTTGATGGCCATCCTTTATTAAAGGACACACAACAAACATTTCAATATCATCATATGATTGATTATGAAGAACTTCTCAGTTGTGTTGAACGTCACATGGCTTGAACTAAAAACTATTTATTCGAAAAGGGAAAAGAAAAATTGGTATATCGATATAAGGCACCATGGGATTTATGTGATCCATCAAAAATTTACATTGATGAGAATGGAGAAAATAAATATGAACCAAGATTAAATAATTATGGATTGAATACAAACAATCATGAAACATTGATGATGTGGAGGGAAAATATAGATTGTCAACCTTTTCTTTTGAATCATGTAATCATTAATTACATAGGAATGCTACCAAATCTAAAAAAGAATTATAAACATTCAACGATATCTTTATGCATCTCTCTTCTATTCAGAATCCAAATGAATAAGAAAATACATACAAGAGTTTGTTTTCTAGAACCATTATTGATACAGATATAGGTGCATGGGAGATGTGCCATTTGCTTCTAGAGATTCATATTTCTGAATGTAGTCTTAGATTTGTGGTTATGAATGTTGGTATGAATATTTTCGAACAAATGCATACTAATACATATAATGTTGACAATGATAATTCTCTTATTCATGCATAAAACAAGTGACCAACCGATATTGAGAACCTTGCATTGATAGATATCGTAAAATCATGGTCATATGAAAAACTTTGACACGAGGATAAATGATTTCCATAGAATAATGCAAATATTGTAGATGATTTTCCTTCGTTTATATCAGTTCTCGATTGAGAATATGTCAATTTCATAGAGTTTTCTTGGTGTGATTTGGTGCTATACAATACCTTCCATGATTTACGTAGAGTTATAGGCCACACAATTGATGAGATAGTGAATAATTGGAAAAACTTGAGATACAAACCATCTCATGTTCAATGCAATCCATTGCCTCCAATCAATCCAGCTCAGTCTTGACAAAGAAGAATAAATTCCAAATCCACCTATAGATTCTAGGGAGAATGAGTGGGAGATCATTTGTATATTGTATAAGAATAAATTTATAAATTACGATGAATTTGAGAAGCTTGGACATAAGTATCATGATGTTGATCATAATTGGAACACAAATTTTGTCGATGAAGATACTTATAAATGTTCTACTCATTTCATATATCATAAGCAAAAGTCGAGGTCCATTCTTACTAAACAACATGCAAAGTCTCATTCATTTGAAAGTCATTAAGGAAATAAGAACATTTGATATTATCCTTGACCATTATAGACCAGAAGTTGATCCGTTGCATATGATAATCCAAGGAAATGCAGGTACAAGAAATTCATATTTGATTGGAGCTATTAAAAAATCCCTTGAAAATGAATCTCTTCCTAAGAAGATTTTGTTACTTCTTTTATCCCCTACAAGAGTTGCAAATTTGAACATATTTGCAACAATGATTCATTATCCACTTTAATTACCAACAAAAGAGATAACATGTCTATAAATATCACATTGCATTTCCTTACAAGAAGAGATGAATCATGTGAAATATATCCTAACATATGAAATGAGTTTCATTGCGAGAAATATGTTAAAAAATATTGATTCCAAACTTCGTCGGGTTTTCCTAGAAAATGTTTACATTTATTTTGGTGGGAGGTCAATTATATTCGTGTGTGATTTAGGACGATTGGCACCTATTATGGATTATAAACCTGTATATGCATATGAAGGACTTGAAAAATAAATATGGAACTCGTTCACAATAGTTGTGACCCTTGATATCATGTTTCAACAAGATGGACAAAGCAATGAGAGAAAACAAATTTCGTAATTTATTGATGAATGTTAGGGATGCAATGACAACTATAGAATATTAAATGTTACTTATGACCCATATAGATACTTCCTTGGATGCTTCCACAAAATATTCCTTTGGTAAGGAAACACATTTGTTTGTGACAAATGATGATGTACACAATCATAACAAGCGTTGTTTAGGAAACCTAAACTGTCCCATTGCATCTAGTGATGCTACAAGAGGAAAAAGAACTACTCTATGGAAGCAAATGAGGAAGACATGGAACTTCAGCTAGCTGTCACAATTGGAACTTGGGTGATGCTTACATCAAACATATGTACTAATGCATGACTCATCAATGGTTCTCTTGGAGGTATAGATAAATTGTGTATAACCCTATAATTTTACCTCTGAAACAAACACATATGTTTTAGTAAGATTTGATAATTATGTGAGAGTTCCATGGGATGAATTATTCCCTCAAACAATTTATATTAAACCTATTGAAATACGTAATAAAAAACAATTTCCTTTAATTTTTTTTGGGGCTTCACGATCCATAAATCACACGGATTGGCGTTGAAGAAAGTTACTATTAATATCCATAAGCAAGAGAGACAGGGTATGAAATTTAGTGCAATATTTAGTTAAAGATTTAAATGGTCTATGATTTCAAGCTCCCTTTTCATATGATCAATACAAAAAGATGGAAAAATTAACAAGTGTGACTATAAGAAAAGAAGAAAAATAAATATTGAGATTAATCACATTGTAAACTATTTATAATTAACTACATTCTTATTATTCACCCTTTTCATCATTCAACATCTACACTTTATTTTTATTCAACTATTCCTCATCTCACACTTGAAGTATACTTTTGATCCATAGTCTCTATGTTCTCAACAAACTAAGATAATTGAATACAATTATAATGATCAAAATAAACTTAGACATATACATATACATAATGTAGACGATTTCAAATTTTGTGTTACTTTCGACCACTTAACCAGCCTATATTAATCTTAACCACATATCTATCAAGCGTCGAGAGGGATCAAATTTCTTGAGGTGTAAGCCTTTAACCTTTCCTCAGGTTTTGCATGCTAAAAAAGGTTTGCACCTCAAGAGATTCAATCCCTATCGATGCTTGATATATCTAGGATTAAGATGGATCTAGGATGATATTTAAACCTATAAAATAGTATGGTAATACATTTATTTTTAAGTAAGTTGGTTTAGAAATAAAATTATTTTCATTTGTACACGATTTAAAGAAATCCATCATGTATGTATTGATTGAGAAACATAATAAAAACTAACATATAAATTCCAATATACTATTATCCTTATGTTAATGGAAGTCGTCATAAGGAAGTGGTGCCTCATACTACCATAATGGTGGTTACGATGTGAGTATTCGCATTGCTTATCCTTTCACTCCGTCTTTGCTAACATTCAAAAATTTAAAAACACCAAAAAAAAAAAACTCATACTACCATAATTGTGATTAAGATGTAAATATTCTTGTTACTTATCCTTTCACTCCATCTTTGCTAGCATTCAAAGATTTAAAAACACCTAAAAAAACACTCACTAAAAGTACCACACATTACCCCATTTACATGGCTTCCTAAAACATAACCTATTTAGTCAAATACTCCTAAGATTCATTGGTCTCAATATTATTTCCACACCATATATGCCACTCATATTTATGTTATTGATCCTACGTATCTTTTTCAAATATTTCTTATATTTATTATAATACAATTTCATTTTAACTTTATTTCTTTAAATCTGAATAAGAATACATGTTAAATTCAACTCAGTTGTCAAATCACAATGAATATAATCATTATTGACTGCTAATGCAGAATGCTTCTGGGTTTTGAAGACAAACTCTTAGCAAATGTGAAGGAGAGCTCTTACTTTACAATCAAAAAGTGGTTTCAGCCTAAAAGTTATCAGGAAAAGCCCACTTTCTCTTAATTACCAATACTTTTATTTGGAATAAAATATCTTTAATATTATTTTTCAACATAAATACCACACAAATTTATCTTATTAATCTTATATATCTTTTTCAAATATATTTCTTAAATTTGTTATAATATAATTTCATTTTAACTTTATTTCTTTAAATGTGAATAAGAAAATATATTAAATTAAACTTAATTGTCAATTGACCATGAATATAGTTATTATTTGACTGTTATTAGCTAATGCAGAATGCTTCTGGTCTTTAAGACAAACTCTTAATAAATCTGGAGGGAAGGAGCCCTAGATCTTACTTTACAATAGTTATTATTTGACTGTTATTAGCTAATGCAGAATGCTTTGGTCTTTAAGACAAACTCTTATTAAATCTGGAGGGAAGGAGCCCAAGATCTGACTTTACAATCGAAAAGTGGTTTCAGCCTAAACGTAATCAGAAAAACTCAAAAGGTGGTTTCAGCTTAAACGTTATCAGAAAAGGTCTGGAATAAAATGTTTTTGGTATATTTTTAAATTTATAAAAACAACTTAAATTGTTTTCAAAATTTCAGTTGACTCTTGTGGTTGATAATTAATGCAGCCGCACGTATACAATTTAGAGCCGTCCAAATAACCAAATCTCTTCCATTTACATCTACTTTTTACAGTTGAAAATGTTTGTATTTGTACAGTGTAGTTTTGGATTATATAAACACGCAACGCGATTCAGTTTCATCGTTTTGGTAAAGAAATCGATTGAACGAGCCAGAAAACTGTTGTGTAAATCATGTGACAAGGACTCAATAAAATTTAATAATTTAAACAGAACAAATAAACGCTCCGATGTATGGCCTAAGCTGCAAATTCAAATTTATATTAATACTAAGAGGGTTACGAACCTCCCATATGCACATCTCAATGATTTTGACAAACAAGACACTCTGCTGACAAAAACTACACAACAAAATGAGTAAAAAAATGGTTGATTTTGACAAACAAGATACTTGGCCAGGAAAAAACAAGACACAACAAAGGAGAAAACGGTTGACCTTAAGACAGATTGCACGCTGCATGTATTAAAATGAAGTGGAGACCTGTTGACATTGACACGCCTTGGTTCAGTTAATCAAACATATCTAGAAAAAATGTACATTTGGACTTTCTTGCAAAGAATCTAAGCCCTAGGTAGTAGGAACAGCTCAGAAGAGGCAGTTGAAATTGACAGCGGGCGTTTAAAGTAAACAACAATCTGGTGTACGACGAGAAATTGAGAGCCTTCGTTCTCGATTGCCACAAGCACGACGAAAATGTGGTGCACTTGCCGCCTTCTACCTGTCGTTTTAAAGCTTCGATGTCTGTTGACCTAAATCTTCATTTCCTCTTGGGGCGCTATAAATTGCTCATATCCATCTGCCGCCATTTGGTCGTTAGTGCGGTCATAATTTCACAGTACGCTTTGGAGGATTTCCTTATTCAAAACCAACCAACCCAAGGGCTTGTTATCCCTCTTGTTATTTCACTCAGAGCTCTCAGAAATTGGGACGCGTTCCCTCGAAATTCGTACAGTGGCAAAAAGCCTACGAGACTAACACATGCACTTCGTGATGGTGGATATGAGCTGCTGGTGATATTAGTGTTTGGCTTTACCACACTTTATTTGCAAATTGCTATTGGTTAACATTAGTTAATTTTCATTGGCATTGGTTTACTTTAGTCGAGTTTGATTGATTTTACTGGATTTTGTTTGATGTTAGTTGAATTTGGTGACTTGTGGTTATTGGTTCATTATCGTGAGCTATATTGGACTGTGGACTTTGGACTGTGGGTGACATAAATTGATCGTGGCAAATTTTAATTGACTTTTGTTTACTTGGTTGCCTTTGCTTTTTTTTTGTTAATTATGGGTGATATTTGTTGTTGACTTAGCTTGCTTTAGTTGGCAGTGTGGCATGTGGTTGATTATAGTTCATATTGGTTAGTTGTGTTTGATTATAATTGATTTTGGTTGATTTTGATTGATCTTATTGATTTAACACAAGGTTCTTGAGTATGGTTAATTTTTTTTCCTTTGGTTGGTTTCTATTGATTTGTTTATATGTGATTGGGTTGGCTAATTATGGTTGAGCATATTTTATTGTGGTTAGTTTTGGTTCATTTTGGTTGATTATGGTTCACTTTGGTTGATATTGGCTTAATTTGGTTTAATTATTGTTCACTTTGGATAACCTCGGTTTAATTTGTTGACTTCATTGATAGTGATTGACTTGTGGTTGACTAAGATGGCTAGGTTGTGCTTAGTTGAATGTGGTTGACTTTGTTGACTATTGTTGATTATGCTCAAAAGTGGTGAAGTATACATGGTTAATTGTGGTTGACTTGGATCACAAAGGCTAACTTTCATTGATTTTGGTTGCTTGTGGTTGACTTGGCTAAGGTTGTTTGAGTTTCAATGTAGTTGACATTAGTTCACTATGGTTGCTTATGGGTGACTATGGTTGTCTCTTGTTAACCTTCTCAACTATGTGAATTGTGGTTGCCTTTAGTTAACTTCATCACTTAGGTGAATTGCGATTGAACTTTGAAACTATGGTTAATCATTGTTGGATTTTCTTGACTATGGATGAATGTCATAGAGTATGGTTGAATTTAGTTGAAATCAATTGGTTGCGGTTCACTTTCCCTTACTATAGTTGACTTTGGTCATCTTTGGTTGAGTTCGATTGAATTTGGTTCAATTCGCTAATATTGGTTACTGTAATGGAAGGTGCTTGATTGTGGTTGGATTTTACTTCCTTTGATTGAAATGATTGAATGTGGTTGAATTTGTTAACTATCGTTCATTATGTTTTAGTGTTCTTGGCATTAGTGGATTGTAGATCATTCTGGTTGAGTTTTGTTGACTTTTATTGACTTAGTTAGTTGTGGGTGAATTGGATGACCATCACTAACCTTAGTTAATTATGCTTGACTTGGGCGACCATAGTTGGTTATGATCGAATGTGGTTAAATATACATGGTTCATTGTGGTTGACTTACTCAATTAAGGTTGACTTTCACTAACTCTAGTTTCTTATTGATGACTAAGCTAAATGTGGTTGACTTTCATTATTTTTTACTTTAGTTATTTATGGTTGCCTACGAGTGATTGATGTTGATTTGGTTTCCTTTAGTTGATATTGATGCCTAAGTGGATTGTCCTTGAATTCATTGACTATGATTGACTTTAGTTTAAATTTGTTGATTGTGGTTGAATTTGGCTAATTATAGTTGACTTTTGTCATGTTTGGTTGGATTTTGCTTACATGGGTGAGTCTTGTTGCCCTTATGAAATGTGCATGACTATTGTTGACTTCTATTACCTTTCGTTGATATGATAGAATGTGATTGACTTGGTTGATTGTGGTTGAATAAGTTTCTTTATGTCTAGATATTGTTCACTATTATTGAGATTGGTCGAGTCTCCCTAATTTGGTCGATTGTGGTCGAAATGTTTTAATATGGTTGATCTATGTTTAATATCATTGATGTTTCTAACTATGGTTGAATGTGTTTGACTATAGTTGGATGACTATGCTTGACTTGGATGAATTAAGGTTCAGTTTTATTGATTTTTGGTTACTTTAGTTACTTATGGTTGGCTTGGATATTTTTGGTTGACTTTTGCTTCCTACGGTTGCATAAAATTGATTATGATTGACTAATTAGATGACTATAGTTCACTTCTCAAATAATAGTCTATTTGACCAATAGTTGTTGACCATGGTTGACTTGGATCATTGAGGTTCACTGTCATTGAATTTGGATATCTATGGTCTACTTTGCAAAATGTAGTTGAGTTTAACCATGATTGATTATGATTCACTAGGGTTAATCAATGTCACATTGCGATGTTGTGTGAGGGTTAATTCACATCGTGGATTGTTTGTCAAGGGTTAATTTACATTTTGAAATTTTATAAGGATTATTGTGCATTCTAAGATTCAACAATGTGATGTTCATTCATCGACTACGTTTAACTATAATTACCCATAATTAACTCTAAAAAAATTAACATTTAGTTGGTTATTACCAACCATAATTGATTGTGTTAAATACGGTTTTCTATGATTAAGTATTGTAAATATGTTCATTATAAACATATTTTACTTTTATTTTTGAGGAATATGAGAGTTTTTTTAGTTTAAAAATATATTAGTTTAAAATATTAAAAAAATGTTTTAAAATATATTATTTAATTGACCTTTTTATAAATGTATTTTAACTATTAAAATTGTTTGATATTTTAAATGTCTAAAAAGCATGTTTTCGAAATCAATATTAATAGAGATTTAACATTATTTTTAAATACTTAAGTTATTAAAAAATTTATATACATAATTTTAAAAATATCATTTAAATAATTTTTTATCATTTTGAGATTTCAAATTAGATTTCACACTTCCAAATTATTATTGATATAAACATTTTATTCTTTATCACTTTGAAATAAAAATATCATTTAGTACGATTTCATAGCTCAAATTAGTACGATTTCATAGTTCAAATTAGTATGGAAATAAAAAATTTATTCTTGATCATTTTGAGATTTTATTACTCCCGGCCATAAAGGGAAGGAGGGATTATATAAATCGGTTTTTCTTTTTACATTAGTTTCTACATGCAAATCAATGTGAAGTTTTAACTAAAGTTTATAGTATTTCATTCTCAAACAACGTGTTATTAGTCCCTACCGAACGCTAGGACTATTGCAATCGATTCATTGTTGACTATACATTACTTAATTTTTGACTTAATTTTTTTTTTCCATTTTTTAATGTTGTATATAGAAAAAAAAATTATGAACTTTTTACAATATTTGAATTAGTTTTATACTAAATGCTATTGGCTCACACATTTGGAGTCTTATTGCCCACATAATGTTATTTTTCATTCTTAAAATTTATAACTAGTCATTGTTCCTTTGCGGTCACTCCCACATAATGTAAGTTTAAGTTGTTATATAGTATATAACCTAAGTAGTTTGTTTGGATTGTAAATTTATTTCACGTCTATGTCAATGTCAGTGATTTAATGCTTTAAAACTATGAGAAAAAGGCTCCTTCCAAAATGTTGAGCCACTACTTATGTAAGTGCTTTAAATTTACTGAAGACAAAATGCTCCTTTGAAAATGTTGAGCCACTACTTGTTGCCTATGTGCCACCGCCTCACTGTCGTCTGTGTGCCACCACCTCCACTTCCTCATTGTTGCCTCTTGTTTGCCACCGCCTCACTGTTGCCTCTTGCTTGCATCTACCTCTTTCTTTCCACCTACTCTCATCGCTACCTTCCCATGAATCAGAGGTTGCCTTCCACCTGCCCATGAATCGGAGGTTGCTTCTTGCTTGCGGCTACCTCTTGCTTGCCACCTTCTCTCACCGCTACTTGCCTATAAATCAGAGGTCATCTCTTGCTTGCCACTTTTTCTCACTTCTACCTTCCCATGAATCGGAGGTCATCTGCTCTCACTGCTACCTTCCCATGAATCGGAGGTCATCCGCTCTCACTGCTACCTTCCCATGAATCGGAGGTCATCCGCTCTCACTGCTACCTTCCCATGAATTAGAGGTCACAACCATGGAAGAGACTACCTACATCCATAAAGTCTCATCTCATTGTCTTTCGATTATGACAAAACCCAGTGTCGATTACGAAAAAACGCAGTGTATATGTACAAGAATCAATAGTGTGCAAGGTACATTAAATATAACCCTATCTTACAATTTTAGTTTGTATAGCCTAGGCTTCTGTGCAAGGGACATTAAATCTAACCCTATATTAAAATTTCAGTTTGTACAGCCTGGGCTTTGTTCTTGATAGAATGAATACATAAATTGGAAAGCTATAAACTAGAAAGTTTGGCATCTACCAAATTAATTGGATGAAGTTCATCGTCGACTTAATAATATTAGAAATAATAATACTAGAAAGAAGATGTATTAAGTCGAATTAATAATACTAAAAAGAAGGTGTATTACATACCCTTTCAGTTAGACCTGTGCTTCCACGATGTTGATCTACCAGTTGGATTGCAGCCTTTAGGTCAATAATCTACATTTTTTGGTATTACTGGCACTGATCTTGGTTGCTAAGTTTAGAATCATACCATAGACAGATATGCACAAATCCTACCTGAAACAGAGGCAACAAAGAATTACCCCCACGAAGCCACCATTCTTCAGAAGCCAAAAGCACAAAGTCATTAGCACCGAAGAACTACAAAGCGATCTTGAATCTACAGCACAAACCACCCCAATTCACGAGAGTCACTTGTGTTGCTTGGAAGTCACCATTATCCACAAGCCAAAATAAAAAAATCATTAGCACCAAAGAACTACAAAGGGATCTCGAATGTATAGCACGAACTGCCCAAATTCACTAGAGTCACTTGGGTTGCTTGGTTCCTTGTATGTCTGAGACATCGAACATGCATGCTAAGAAGTTTCCAGGACATGCTCGAGTAGATCCTTCCCCTCCTACCTAATTTCCAGCTCTTCGCACCAAATTGAGCTAGTCAAATAAGGTTTCTAGCCTTCTTAGTCGAGTGGGCCACTAAAGGATTGGTGTGGTCACCAAAATTGATAGGATTGATGGCCCCTGTATAGTAAAGTTTTTGTTCACCAACCCACGTGGATATGCACATGGCTCATATCTTGCAACTATTCTTTTCCTTTCATTCTTTGATCTTCGGTGGGTCACTTTGCCTTTTGTTGGGCGCTTAGCCTGTTTTGTGCCGATCCGAGGGAGATAAAATCGACGCTAGCATTGGTACGATATCTATGGATAAAAAAAATAATGATAGGGAGGTTGAAGAATGACAGAAAATGTCAAAGGATACTAGGAAGAAACAAAAAGCCAAATTATCTAGAAAACCATTAGCAATTATAGAGAATCTGAGGAAGAGGAGGAAAAGATCCATAGTTGATATGGCAATATTTTGTGAATCAACACGAAGCTCTTTCGGCTAAGTATTCAATGATCGGAAGGCAGTTCTACATAATTTTTTTGCCTCTAATCCAATCTAATTCCCAAAATAAACAAAGAAAGTGACCCATCAAGCCAAATATCTGAATTATTGAAAGAGAAGGAGAGGCCTTTTTCTCAAAAGCTGGAGCTGCAACAGGAGAAATGAATCATCAAGACGGAGGTCATGGTTATGGATTCATTTTAATATTGATAAACAACCAAAGAACATACATTTATTTTTTAGACTAATGTTGTATGTAGAAGCACCGAGTAGGCAAATAATTCATTGCGATGAGCCTATGACATAGCATAGACACATACAGACATAACAATCAGAAAAATACCAAATTGCAAAGTCCAACAGGTGCACGCTAAGCCCAAAGTTGGATGCAGATCGAAATCAAGAGCTAAAACAATAGAGCCAACAATAGAAGCAGTGATATCTGGAACGTCTTGTTTGAAGTTTGAACATGTTTGAACTTTTCAACAGAAAACCATAGGTAGGTTGCCAAACAAGTGACATTAAGCAACACATCTTTGGTTGGAACATAAAATCATGGGCACCTTTTTTAGATTAAGTAACACATCTCTGGTTACAACAGAAAATCCTAGGCATATTTATGTAAAGAGAGAATGTTTCTCTTTTATTAAAGATGGCACGTTGTTTGATAACCAGTTTAACCAATTTAAAAATATATATTATTTACTTATGTTTGATAGTTTGATTCGATTAATATGTGTAAAGAGAAATAAAAGAAGAATACATAAATGTTGGGAAATGAATGCTATTGTTATTGACTAGATGATCCAGGTGGATATCAGTGGCCACCCACCTTTTCCAAATGGCTCAAAACAGTTTTTAGGTAAGTTTGGCAATTTACTATTTTTAGCAGGTTTTAACTTCGAGGGCCATTTTGAGGGCCCAAATGAAGGTTTTTCGAGATCGAGGTTCTCAATGATAGTCGAAGGCATGAATGATCCCCCAAAATGAATCTCCTCGATGATACCTTTCCAATGAGCTATCAGATGCCTAAAACGGAGATCGTATGCAAAAGTTACGACCCGAGGAAGTTGATGTACTCACTTACCCAAACGGGGCCCACATGAATTTTGGCGCTTCATCTCCTAGGGTTAGGCTTTTGGATGTCTAGGGTTTTTGGCATTCTTGCTTATTGTAAAAAGGACTTCAGAGCCTCATTGTAATCATCTTCTTGCGAATGTGAGTAGCTGTCACATCTCTTCTCAGAGATAAGTTGCCACCATTCTAGCGAGTCTTTCACTCTATATTTTTACAGTCTCTGTACATTTATTTGATTAATAGAAATCGTGTGTTATTGTATATCTGTGTTTATGGTTGCATCTCTGATACATTTCTGTTATATTATTGAATATCTGTGATATCTCTGTGCATTTCTTTATTATATCTCCGCTCTCATTTCTTGCCGAAAATAATCTAGATCAGTGGTATTAGAGCAGGTTGCTCTTGATCATTTTTTCAGTGCATGTCCTCAACGAGGTTTGATTATAGAAATTTGGGTCACAATCTTAGCTCTCTTGAGGACAATCACTCTCTCACACCCAAGAAACCCTCAATGGCAGAAGAAAAGAAAAAGGACGGAGCAGACGATCCTATCAATCCGTTGCTTGAGCAAGCTCTCATGCAACAGAAGGACGAAATGATGGAGAATGTTTCCCACATCCTTCAACGCCTGCCAATAGCATCAGGCGCATCTTCATCAAGTGGCCACTTTGGAGGCACCTCGCCTTTTAAGGTACAAGTTAATTTTGATATTCCTGTATTTGAATGACATATAGATGCAGAAGCCCTAGACAAATGGTTAACTCTGCTAGAAGGTTATTTCTTTGTTCACAATTTTTTCAACAAAGAAAATATCACCTTCGCACTCCTTAAAGCTCTCCCTCATTTCAAACATTGGTGGGAAACTTACTGGGAGAAAAGTTCCACAGAGGAGTCTAGAATATATGGGGTCGATCCCACTTGGGATTTTTTTGTGGATGCAGTAAAAGAACAGTATTACCCTGTTGGCAACTATGATGACCAGTACATGAGATGGACCACACAGGGACAAGAGAGGGGCCAAGCAGTTCTAGAGTTCACCAATACCTTCCATACCTTGCGCACCAAGCTGGGTATCAAAGAATCTGAGTGACATTTGGTTCTAAAATACCATGGGGATTTACACAGATACATCCATGTTGAAATGGATTTTTTGGACATCTCATCACTTGGTACTACTTATCGATATGCTCTTAAAATTGAGCATAAATTTAAGCACCAGAACAAATAGGAATTCGGGTCTACAAATCTGCAACAACCAAAGTATGACAAAGACGACCCTAACAAACAATCTCTCAAAAACTAGTCCAAGACACAGGAAAAGAAGGGTCACGGGAAGACAAAGAAGGACACTGGAAAATGGTGTGATTTCCACAAAAGCCCCTCTCACAACACCGATGAATGTCACTCAAAACTGTCATTGGTGGCGAAGATCAAAGACAAGGAGCCGAACCCTAATTCAGAATCTGATTCTGAAAATACTGGTAAAGGACAGATCATTGATGCAGACCCCATTGCTATTATCATGACCGCAACAATTCAAACAGAAGAACCAACAGATCCTGAAGAGGGGGAGCACCTTTTTCATTCACAGATGTGGGTGAAGGGGACCCCGCTACATTTTATTGCTTATAGCGGAAGCCAGAAGAACCTCATATTAGAAGAGGTCGTCAAACAATTGGTATTATCGACAACACCACACCCGTAGCAATACAACATCGAATGGCTTCAACAAGGATGAGATCTCCATGTCAGCCAACAATGTCAATTGTCATATGGCGTCCAACCCTTCAAGGACGAGGTATTATGTGATGTTGCCCCACTAGATGTCTGTGACGTTCTCTTGGGCTAGCCATATATGTGGAAGCACCATGTTTTTTATGAGTCTCGACCCCGTAGTGTCATTATTACTTTGGGGGGTCATCTCTACAGAATACCAGAGGTAGTTCCAACTATTGTTCCACCTAAAAAGTGTCGCAAGGTAGTATCTCATACTGCAAAATTCAGCTTCTTCACAGTCTATTCAAAAGGGGAACAGAAGGACACTACAACCACTACAGTCTCACCCCCTGCACCTTCTATCCAACAGAAGCAAGTTGACAAGGTTGTAGAAAAGCACAAAGATTCCTTCTGCACACCTTTCTCTCATTTAGCTCAACTTGTTGAACAACCTCAACTTCAAGAGGTTCATGACAGACTTCCACAAACTAAGCAGTGTGACGTCTCCAACAATACAAGGAGCTCACCCAGATGCAGATCCATCAAATGATTTTCCCTCTCCCCCGGGAACTCAACGCAATGGAGACCATTTCTCCCTAAGGAGGGAGGATTGATACAGGTGGATATCGGTGGCCACCCACCTTTTCCAAATGGCTCAAAACAGTTTTCTGGTAAGTTTGACAATTTACTATTTTTAGCAGGTTTTAACTTCCAAGGCCATTTTGAGGGCCCAAATGAAGGTTTTTCAAGATCGAAGTTCTCAATGATAACCAAAGGCATAATTGAGCCCCCAAAATGAATCTCCTCGATGATACCTTTCCAACGAGCTATCACACACCTAAAACGGAGATCATATGAAAAAATTACAGCCCCAGGAAGTTGATGTACTCACTTACCCAAACAGAGCCCACATGACTTTTGGCGCTTCATCTCCTAGGGTTAGGTTTTTGGATGTCTAGGGTTTTTGGCATTCCTGCTTATTATAAGAAGGCCTTCAAAGCTTCATTATAATCATCTTCTTGCAAATGTGAGTAGCCGGAACATCTCTTCTCAGAGATAAGCTGCCACCATTCTAGTGAGTCTTTCAGTCTGTATTTTTACAGTCTATGTACATTTCTTTGATTAATAGAAATCATGTATTACTATATATCTGTGTTTATGGTTGCATCTCTGATACATTTATGTTATATTATTGAATATCTGCGATATCTTTGTGCATTTCTTTATTATATCTCCGCTCTCATTTCATGCCGAAAATAATCTGAATCACTTCATAAGAGTTATATAAATGGTTACAAAACAGTTTTACGGTTTCAGAAACAGGAGTAACTGAGTAACTGTCAATAGACGACTTTACTAACTAATTTGTTAAGGTAAATTACAACTCCTAACACTCCCTCTTAATCTGGAGGATTACATTATTAATAATGCCTAAACTTTGATGTTGAAATTGAAAAACATCTCTTCCCAAAGGTTTAGTGAAGATATCATCTAGCTGAAGTTTAGAACCACAAAATTTGAGGAAAATGTCACCATTTTTTACGAGTTCATGAATAAAGTGAAATCGAGTATCAATGTGTTTGCTTTTCTGATGAAACACATTATTCTTCAACAAGGAAATGGCAGAGTTATTGTCACAAAAAATTGAAATAGATTCTTTTGTTGTATATCCAAAATCCATCAAAAGCCTTTTAAGCCAAACTGCATGGCATGCTGTTGTTGTTGCTGCTACATATTCTTCTTCTGCAGAAGAGATAGAAACTATGGGTTGCTTCTTAGATGCCCATGAAATCAAATTCTTTCCAAAAAGAAAACCATAGCTTGAAGTAGTTTTTCTGTCATCAATACTTCCTGCATAATCACTATCGATATAACCTGTAAGCATACTGTCTGCTGAAGTTGTGTACCACAAACCATAAGTGGTTGTACCTGCAATTTATCTTAATATTCTCTTACCAACTTTCCAATAAGAATACTTAGGAGATTCCATAAACCTGGAAATGTAACTTGCTACATATGTTATGTCAGGTCTTGTAGTAGTAAGATACATAAGACTACCAACAAGTTTTTTATACAATGTGGAACTTATTACTGATCCTAAATCTTCCTTGCTTAATTTAGTGCCAAGAGCAATAGGAGTGTCAGCAGGCTTACACTTTTCCATCTTATATTTTTTCAAAACATCAGCAGCATATTTTTGTTGACTAATAAATATACCATGATCAGATTGGTCTACTTCAATGCCTAAGAAATACTTCATTAATCCACGATCTGTCATTTCAAACTCATTTTTCATGGCTGATCTAAATGCATCTAACATCATGTTTCCTATGTAGATCATGTCATCAACATAAAGACATAGGATGAGAATATTACCCTCTTGATTTACCTTGATATACAAAGTAGGTTCATTTTCGCTCCTACTAAAACCATCTTTGAGTAAACAATGATCAATCCCACTATACCAAGCTTGCAGAGCTTGCTTCAAATCGTACAAGGCTTTCTTTAATTTGTACACTCGATGCTCTTGTGTTTTAACTTCAAATCCAGGTGGTTGATGAACATACACTTCTTTATTTAATACTCCATTCAAGAAGGCGGACTTAACATCCATTTGATAAATATGCCACTTATTTTGTGCTGCAATGGCCAAAACAAATCGAACAGTATCTAATCTTGCTATAGGTGCAAAAGTTTCACCATAATTAATGCCAGGTTGTTGTGAAAAACCTTTGGCAACTAACCATCCTTTGTGTTTCTCAATCTCACCTTTTTCATTCAGTTTAGTTTTATAAATCCATTTGACACTTATGACATTTTTATCTGCAGGTAGATCAACTAAATCCCATGTATTGTTTCTTTCAATAGTTTCTATTTCATTATTCATTGCATCTACCCATACTTTTTGCTTTGCAGCTTCATCAAAACAAGTAGGTTGATATGAGAAAAATGAAAAGTGTACTACATTATCATCTTGGTCATATATATCACGCAAACTTCTCATTCTTTGATGATTATGGTTAGAATCTGAATCACTATGAGATGAAGATGAATCACTCTGAGATGAAGAATCATTATGAGACGAAGAACTACTTTAATTTTGAACTTGCAATCTTGGAAGACGTGTTATTGATTCTTGATTTTCATCTTTCTTTGTAGGTGCTTGATGTTCATCTAACTCAAGAGAAGGATTGTGAGAAGTATTTTTTTCCATTTCATCCCATGATTTATCTTCCATAAACTTAACATCTCTACTTACTAGAAATTTCTTAGTAATAGGATTGTATAATCTGTATGTTTTTTACTGTTCACTATAGCCAATAAAAATGTACTTCTCACTTCTATCATCAAGATTCTTTCTTATCTCTTCAGGAACATGAGCAAAAGCAACACAACCAAATTTTTTGAAATGAGAAACATTTACCTTAGATCCACTCCATTTTTCTTCAGGTAGTTTACCTTGAACATTGGAAGTTGGTGATCTGTTAAGTATGTAAATTGAACATGTAACTGCTTCAGCCCAATAATCTTTGGACATTTTTCTTGCTGTAAGTAAACTGTTGGCCATGTTCATGATGGTGCGATTATTTCTTTCTGCCACTCCATTTTGTTGTGGAGTATATCTGGTAGTCGTTTTCTTTTTAATACCATGATGTTTACAAAAATCAACAAACTCTCTTGAGTCATATTCACCTCCTCCATCAGATCTCAAAACTTTGAAAAATCTGCCACTTTGTTTCTCTGCTTCAGCCTTGAACTCTTTGAATCGAGTGAAAGTCTCGGATTCGTGTTTGAGAAAATAAACCCAAACTTTCCTGCTACAATCATCAATAAATGTTAGAAAATAAAAACTTCCAGCAATTGACTGATTTTGCATAGGTCCACATAAGTCTGTGTGAACTATCTCTAAGCACTCTTTGGCTCTATAAGAGGATGATGGAAAACTGTCTCGCTGGTGTTTTCCTACTATGCAACTTTCACAAGAAGGAATCTCATTAATCGAAGGAGGCAATCATGTCACCATAGACTGTGTTTGTAACAAACTCATACTTTTGACTGGTAAATGACCATAACGATAATGCCATAACTCAGTTTCGGTCACATTACAAATATTACATGCATACATCTTCCCGCTTCTCATTTCTAAGGGAAACAATATGTTCTTTGTCATAAGGATTTTTGCAACAAGTCTTTTAGTTTGATTAAGAATTATGCAAATGTTGTTGTGGAAATTGACATCCTAACCATGCGCCATTAATTGCCCTATACTCAACAAATTGTGTTTGATATTTGGTACATAGTAAAGATCAGGTATATTTTTCACTTCACCCTACTTTGTTAGAACTGACACAACACATTTTCCTGATGCTTTGATCAAATGATCATCACCCAAACTAATTGTAGTAATAAGAGATGTATGAATATTAGAAATTAAATCATTGTGACCAGTCATATGATTGCTACATCCACTATCTAGCAACCAAACATCTTTGTCAAGAATTTGTTGAGATACTTGACATGAAAGAAACAGAGTATTAGATGTTTCACTTTCTGTGACATTAGCTTTATTTCTAAACTGTAACTTATGAAATTCATATATATGATGACCCAACTTTTTATAATAACGACATTAGATTATTGATTTACTTGTCCATCTCTGACCACGATTTTCTGAAGATGATCTTGACTTCTCTGACTGGTCTTTTGTTTGTTTAGGTTTATCTCTTGTTTGAGAACATCCTCTACCACGTCCTCAACCACTTCCATGAAAACCTCTACCTCTGCCTCTGTCCATGGACACTTTAGTCTGAAATGCATGTTCTAAAGTACCAAGATCTAAGGTCATCCTTGCTTCATGAGATAACAATGAACCAGTCAGTTCTTCTATAGAAAAATTATTTAGATCTTTCGACTCAAGAAGAGCAGTAACTACCATTTCAAATTTCTTAGGTAAACTTCTAAGAACTTTTTCAACTACTCTTTGGTTTGTGAGTTCTTTTTCGCCATTAATACTAAGTTGATTAATAATACCCATCACTTTAGTCATAAATTGATCAACACTTTCCGATTCACTCATCTTGAGGGTTTCAAATTGAGTTCTAAGGGTTTGAAGTCTCACAGTTTTCACTTTATCATTACCCTTATAAGCTAACTTAAGAATATCCCAGGCTTCCTTAGCAGTCTTGGCACCAATAATTTTAGGAAATATAGAATCATCTAATGAAACTAAAATATATGATTTGGCTTTTCCTTCTTTTTGCTTAAGTTATTCTAATGTTTTTCTTTGAACAACAGTCATAGCTGCAACAACATTTGCATCAGGTTCTATGAACCCTGTTTCAACACAATCCCAACATCTCTGACCTTGTAAAATGGCTTTCACCTTCTCACTCCAAAAATCATAATTGGAACCAACAAGAGTTGGTGCTTGAATTGACCAAGAACTAGACATATTTCTAATTCCAAAATATCAGCCAATATTTTTTTTATATATATATATAACTCCAAGTGAATTTTTAGATTTAAAAACTCCAAATTTTATAAATACTCTTCAACAAAATCCAGAGTAAATAAAAATGTAAATGGGAAAAAAAAATTCCAATCGTGTAATTCTCAGCCAAAGCCCTGTTCCAATTCGACAGTGGCTCTTCTCCAAACCGGCGGCAGCACTATGACACTTCTTCAAACTGGCAAGTAGCTCTTCTCCAAACCGGTGGCACCTCTGTGGCACTTCTTCAAACTGGCTAGAAAAAATGATGTTCTGTCGTATTCTTCACTACGGAAGAGAGATGCAGACAACAACAATAGCAAACAGACATTTAACAGCTAACATCATTAAATAGATTATGGTCAATGAAGCCTTATGCAATAGCCTTAGTACGAAGGCACAACAGGCACAAAAAACATGGTTCAATGTATATTCTTCAAGATCTAGGAGTGGGCGCACATAGCGGACTCTCTGCTCCCAACCTCACGCTCTGATACCATGTAAACAAAAATAAAGGAAAAATACATAAATGTTGGGAAAATGAACGCTATTGTTATTGACTTCATAAGATTTATATAAATGGTCACAAAACAGTTTTACGGTTTCAGAAACGGGAGTAAGTGTCAATAGACAGTTTTACTACTAATTTGTTAAGGTAAATTACAACTCTTAACAATATCTTTGAGGCTGTGTGATAATCCCAAACCAAAAATAATAATAGTAGGGCCACCTTTATTTTATTTAAGGTGGGTGGAATATTATTGTCCACCAACGGCGTTTGAAACTCTATCTATGGTGTTGAGAAGTAAGATTCGATTATCTTTGTTGGACAAAGCGCAGGAACTTCAAGAGGACAAGTCTTTCCTGTGAATATTTTTTCCAAATATATATTTGAAATTTCTCCACTCTCTTATCCACCGATGTGCATATTATTCTTTTAGAGCTTATCTTCGGTGATTCCTTCTGAGCTCATGGCCGAAAATTCTAATGGAAAGCATTTTAATTATATCCACTGGCATGCATGTGATTCCTTCTGAGCTCATATTCAGGGGACACAGGTGTGGGCCTCTCAATAGGCGGTGAGAATATGGATGTTTAATAAGAACCTAAACTTAAAACTGTGAAAACATATGCTCACTCAAACCTCTGGCTATAATGGATTGATCTAGGAATCTATTGTATAGAATTAGGGTTGTGAAAATTTCACAGTGAAGCATGAAAGAGCATTTCATTCTACTGCAGATTTTGAACGTTGAAATGGGTGTATTCAAGGAAATTTGGCAGAGAAATCAGTTTTTTATTGTGAAGTTGTTTGGTTGTCTTGGATGGCCATTTAGTATTGCTTTTGTAATGCTTGAAGTGAATGAAGCAGTAACAGATTGGAATAGTATTGCACCTGCAGTGATCACATGTTTACCCAATCTCTTAATGCTTATTCAAAATCATGACTAGGGATCAGATGCCTGGAACACTTAAATGAAGAGATTGAAGTAATGATTGCTCATGAACTACAAGGTTGAGACCCAACAGATCGGATTCCTAGAACACTTAAATGAAGACATCGCAGTCATGATTGCTCATGAACTACAAGGTTGAGACCCAAAAAATAAGTTAGCAAGAAATAGGTCTTTGTAGCTCTCTTGTAGCAAGAAGAGAAATAAGAGATTATCTCGTGGACAATAGAGAAACTGGGTTTGCTGTAGCGCTCTAGTAGTGAGAAGGGAAATAAAGATTATGTTGTGGACTGTAGAGGGAGGAACTAGTTTGCTGCAAATGTGGCATACACAATACAATATAATTGTACAATACATTTTATATAATATAATATCATTGTGTTTATTCAAGTTGTATAAGATGCGGCATCCATGATTTCCATTTCATTATTTTTCATTGTTTGGATTTTATTTAATATTTACTCAATTATATCTCTGAAATCATTTTAAATATATGTGTAAATTTACTTTCTCAATTCAAATAATTCACATATAAACAATGGTCGCAAAAGTCTTGGAACATAAATAATTCAGATATGCTGATAAAACCAATTATAATGTGCCAATAAATCAATTGGAAATTTCATTCATTAGACAAGGGAATTCATTCATGGCATTATCTCCAGTTTTCATAACGTATATTGCATACTCATGCTCCCAAAATGACTTCCTTCGAAATCCGCAACAATAACTACAGAAATCTATGAATGTAAGGGGCGGAACGCCCTTAGAAGAGATCACATTTCCAAATCTACTTTCTCTTCCGAAGGCTTCCTTAGTTGTGCCAAGGCTCAGATAACTGTTATCCAATCTTGTACAAACTAGTTGGCACAGAGTGTATTTCTACAGATAGCAAGAAGGGAAAGAAGAGTTTAATTGTTGGCAATTTATTTGGTTAATGCAAGTGCTAGTCACACCCAAGTTTTCCAAACTGTTCACCTTCAAAAGTCCTATTTTGGGCCTAAGAACCTTATCATCTATAGAACGATGTGTATCTTCCACTCGTTTTTATGCATGCAATATTATGAGCGGTCATGTTGCATAACATGCAACGTCAGGAGTTTGTTAAAATGGGAGAGTAGATTGATATGAATAAAAATTCAATTGCTTACAAAATCAATACAATGGACTCTATTATATAGAGTGTACAGGTTGTTATCATATCTAACTTATTCTAAAGATAACTGGGGAGGTTGAGAGAATATCTCAAACAAGGATCTCACAAATCCAACTCTCTAA
>SNQJ01S0019200.1:196807-207236 GCA_010110895.2 Picea sitchensis | reverse complement strand
AAGATGAATCACTCTGAGATGAAGAATCATTATGAGACGAAGAACTACTTTCATTTTGAACTTGCAATCTTGGAAGACGTGTTATTGATTCTTGATGTTCATCTTTCTTTGTAGATGCTTGATGTTCATCTAACTCAAGAGAAGGATTGTGAGAAGTATTTTTTTCCATTTCATCCGATGATTTATCTTCCATAAACTTAACATCTCTACTTACTAGAAATTTCTTAGTAATAGGATTGTATAATATGTATGCTTTCGAATGTTCACTATAGCCAATAAAAATGTACTTCTCACTTCTATCATCAAGCTTCTTTCTTAGCTCTTCAGGAACATGAGCAACACAACCAAAATTTTTGAAATGAGAAACATTTACCTTAGATCCACTCCATTTTTCTTCAAGTACTTTACCTTGAACACTGGAAGTTGGTAATCTGTTAAGTATGTAAATTGAACATGCAACTGCTTCAGCCCAGTAATCTTTGGACATTTTTCTTGCTATAAGTAAACTCCTGACCATGTTCATGATGGTGCGATTCTTTCTTTCTGCCACTCCATTTTGTTGTGGATTATATCTGGTAGTCGTTTGTTTTTTAATACCATAATGCTTACAAAAATCAACAAACTCTCTTGATTCATATTCACGTCCTCCATCAGATCTCAAAACTTTGACAAATCTACCACTTTGTTTCTCTACTTCAGCCTTGAATTCTTTGAATCGAGTGAAAGTCTCGGATTTGTGTTTGAGAAAATAAACCTAAACTTTCCTGCTACAATCATCAATAAATGTTAGAAAATAAAAACTTCCACCAATCGACTGATTTTTCATAGGTCCACATAAGTTTGTGTGAAGTAACTCTAAGCACTCTTTGGCTCTATAAGAGGATGATGGAAAACTATCTCACTGGTGTTTTCCTACTATACAACTTTCACAAGAAGGAATCTCATTAATCGAAGGAGGCAATCCTGTCACCATAGACCGTCTTTGTAAAAAACTCATACTTTTGACTGGTAAATGACCATAACGATAATGCCATAACTCAGTTTCAGTCACATTACAAATATTACATGCATACATCTTCCCACTTCTCATTTCTAAGGGAAACAATCTGTTCTTTATCAGAGGGATTTTTGCAACAAGTCTTTTAGTTTGATTAAGAATTGTGCAAATGTTGTTGTGGAAATTGACATCATAACCATGCGCCATTAATTGCCCTATACTCAACAAATTGTGTTTGATATTTGGTACATAGTAAACATCACGTATATTTTTCACTTCACCCTACTTTGTTAGAACTGGCACACCACCTTTTCTTGATGCTTTGATCGAATGATCATCACCCAAACTAATTGTAGTAATAAGAGATGTATGAAGATTAGAAAGTAAATCATTGTGACCAGTCATATGATTGCTACATCCATTATCTAGCAACCAAACATCTTTGTCAAGAATTTGCTGAGATACTTGACATGAAAGAAACAGAGTATTAGATGTTTCACTTTCTGTGACATTAGCTTTATTTATAAACTGCAACTTACGACATTCAGATATATGATGACCCAACTTTTTACAATAACGACATTGGATTATTGATTTACTTGCTCATCTCTGACCATGATCTTGACTGCTTTGACATGTATTTTGTTTGTTCAGGTTTATCTCTTGTTTGAGAACATCCTCTACCACGTCTTTGACCACGTCCATGAAAACCTTTGCCTCTGCCTCTATCCATGGACACTTTAGTCTAAAATGCATGTTCTAAAGTACCAAAATCCAAGGTCATCCTTACTTCATGAGATAACAATGAACCAGTGAATTCTTCTATAGAAAAATTAGTTAGATCTTTCGACTCAAGAAGAGCAGTAACTACCATTTCAAATTTCTTAGGTAAACTTCTAAGAACTTTTTCAACTACTCTTTGGTGTGTGAGTTCTTTTTCGCCATTAATCCTAAGTTGATTAATAATACTCATCACTTTGTTCATAAACTGATCAACACTTTCTGATTCACTCATCTTGAGGGTTTCAAATTGAGTTCTAAGGGTTTGAAGTCTCACAGTTTTCACTTTATCATTATCCTTATAAGCTAACTTAAGAATATCCCATGCTTCCTTAGCAGTCTTGGCACCATTAATTTTAGGAAATATAGAATCATCTAATGAAACTAAAATATATGATTTGGCTTTTCCTTCTTTTTTGCCTAAGTTCTTCTAATGTTTTTCTTTGAACAACAGTCATAGCTGCAACAACATTTGCATCAGGTTCTATGAACCCTGTTTCAACACAATCCCAACATCCCTGACCTTGTAAAATGGCTTTCACCTTCTCACTCCAAAAATCATAATTGGAACCAACTAGAGTTGGTGCTTGAATTGACCAAGAACTAGACATATTTCTAATTCCAAAATATCAGCCAAAAACCCCTTTTTTTTTATATATAACTCCAAGTGAATTTTCAGATTTCAAAACTCCAAATTTTATAAATACTCTTCAGCAAAATCCAGAGTAAATAAAAATGTCAATGGGAAAAAAAATTTCCAAGCCTGTAATTCTTAGCCAAAGCCCTCTTCCAATTCGACAGTGGCTCTTCTCCAAACCGGCAGCAACACTATGGCACTTCTTCAAACTTGCAAGCAGCTCTTCTCCAAACCGGTGGCAGCTCTGTGGCACTTCTTCAAACTGGCTAGAAAAAACAACGTTCTGTGGTATTCTTCACTGTGGAAGAGAGACGCAGACAGCAACAATAGCAATTTAGACATTTAACAGTTGACATTATTAAACAGATTATGGTCAATGCAGCCTTACACAACAGCCTTAGTACACAGGAACAACAGGCACAAAAAACAGGGTTCAATGTGTATTCTTCAAGATCTGGGAGTGGGCGCACACAGCGGACTCTCTACTCCCAACCTCACGCTCTGATACCATGTAAACAGAAATAAAGAAAGAATACAGAAATGTTGGGAAAATGAACGCTATTGTTATTGACTTATAAGAGTTATATAAATGGTTACAAAACAGTGTTATTGACTTATAAGAGTTATATAAATGGTTACAAAACAGTTTTACAATTTCAAAAACGGGAGTAACTTAGTAACTGTCAAAGACAGTTTTACTAACTAATTTATTAAGGTAAATTACAACTCCTAACAATATGGTTGAGGCTGTGTGATAATCCCAAACCAAAAATAATAATAGTAGGGCCACCTTTATTCTTATTTAAGGTGAGTGGAATATTATTGTCCACCAACGGCGTTTGGAACTCTATCTATGGTGTTGAGAAGTAAGATTCGATTATCTTTGTTGCACAAAACGCAGGAACTTCACAGAGGACAAGTGTTTCCTGCGAATATTTTTTCCAAATATATATTTGAAATTTCTCCACTGTCTTATCCACCGATGTACATATTATTCTTTCAGAGCTTATCTTCGGTGATTCCTTCTGAGCTCATGGCCGAATATTCCAATGGAAAGCATTTTAATTATATCCACTGACATGCATGTGATTCCTTCTGAGTTCATATTCAGGGGACACGGGCTTCTGAGTTCATATTCAGGGGACACGGGTGTGGGCCTCTCAATAGGCGGTGAGAATATGGATGTTTAACAAGAACCTAAACTTAAAACTGTGAAAACATACGCTTACTCAAACCTCTGGCATGGATTGATCTAGTAATCTATTGTATAGAATTAGGGTTGTGAAAATTTCACAATGAAGCATGAAAGAGCATTGCATTCTACTGCAGATTTTGAACGTTGAAATGGGTGTATTCAAGGAAATTTGGCAGATAAATCAGTTTTTGATTGTGAAGTTGTTTGGTTGTCTTGGATGGCCATTTAGCATTGCTTTTGTAACGCTTGAAGTGAATGAAGCAGTAAAAGATTGCAATAGTATTGCACCTGCAGTGATCACCTGTTTACCCAATCTCTTAATGCTTATTCAAAATCATGACTAGGGATCAGATGCCTGGAACACTTAAACGAAGAGATCGAAGTCATGATTGCTCATGAACGACAAAGTTGAAACCCAACAGATCGGATTCCTGGAACACTTAAATGAAGACATCGCAGTCATGATTGCTCATGAACTACAAGGTTGAAACCCAAAAAAGAAGTTAGCAAGAAATAGGTCATTGTAGCTCTCTAGTAGCAAGAAGAGAAATACGAGATTATCTCGTGGACAATAGAGGAACTGGGTTTGCTGTAGCGCTCTAGTAGCGAGAAGGGAAATAAAGATTATGTTGTGGACTGTAGAGGGAGGAACTGGTTTGCTGCAAATGTGGCATACACAATACAATATAATTGTACAATACATTTTATATAATATAATATCATTGTGTTTATTCAAGTTGTATAAGATGCGGCATCCATGATTTCCATTTCATTATTTTTCATTGTTTGGATTTTATTTAATATTTACTCAATTATATCTCTGAAATCATTTTAAATATATGTGTCAATTTACTTTCTCAATTCAAATAATTCAGATATAAATATAAACAATGATCACAAAAGTCTTAGAACATAAATAATTCAGATATGCTGATAAAACCAATTATAATGTGCCAATAAATCAATTGGAAATTTCATTCGTTAGACAAGGGAATTCATTCATGTCATTATCTCCAGTGTTCATAACGTATATTGCATAATCATGCTCCCAAAATGAGTTCCTTCGAAATCCGCAACAATAACTACAGAAATCTGTGAATGCAAGGGGCAGAACGCCCTCAGAAGAGATCACAGTTCCAAATCTACTTTCTCTTCCGACCGCTTCCTTAGTTGTGCCAAGGCTCAGATAACTGTTATCCAATCTTGTACAAACTGGAAAGAAGAGTTTAATTGTTGGCAATTTCTTTGGTTAATGCAAGTGCTAGTCACACCCCAGTTTTCCAAACTGTTCACCTTCAAAAGTCCTCTTTTGGGCCTAAGAACCTTATCATCTATAGAACGATGTGTATCTTCCACTCGTTTTTATGCATGCAATATTATGAGCGGTCATGTTGCATCGCATGCAACGTCAGGAGTTACCCAGCATAAATAAGATAAGATAGATTGCTTTTAAGTCTAATATAGATCTTACTTTTCCCCAAAGCAAAGTAGTGAAATCCAAGGCCTACCAACTTCATGTTTAGGGTAATCAATATTTGATTTGTTGCAGGGGCTTGCTTAATGAATTGGCTTGAAAGAAGAAGTATTAGAATCCCCTTATCTCCTCTCCTCCTGCGTGAATTGTGAGATTAGATTCCTTGTAAAACCATAGGTTTGTGATTGAGGAATGAGCATAAGTTTCTCAGATGAAGTCATTTTTAGAAATGAGCTAATAAATAGGCGATTATGCTTTAACACAACATGCCCGTGGGTTCATCTCTTCACCATTACGAAGACGAGGGGATGGTCGGTGCATGGTTTATGAGCCCCATTTTCCGAGATTGTAGCTAAATTCCCAGCTGAACCAATCAATCCAATGAACGGAAGCTACAAAGCCATATAAGCTAGCTTGGATATAATATTATTTGTATTTGAAAATATCCCATTCAATTCAAATTATGATGTGTCAGACATAGTGTATATTGACAAGGAAATATATGGAAATCAATCAAGAAATGGTCATCACTGTACCGAAGCTTTTTCTACAGGGCATCAATATGCACAAAGTGGTTTGGCAGGGACATAGCCACTCATGGCACTTGTTTGGTATATGAATCATTTGTCATTTTCGTAAAGACAATTTAACCAAAGTTTTTTCAACCTTCATTTTTTATTCAAAGTTTTAGATTTAAGGTTTTATTTGGACTCATTCATGAACGATTTCATAGTTCAAATTAGTACGGAAATAAAAAAAATTATTCTTCATCATTTTGAGATTTTATTACACCCTGCCATAAACGAAAACGGAAGCAGGCATTATATAAATCGATTTTTCTTTTTACATTAGTTTCTACATGCAAATCAATGTGAAGTTTTAATCAAAGTTTTACAATATTTCATTTTTGAACAAGCTGTTATTTGGTATATGAATCATTTGTCATTTTCGTCAAAGACATTTTAACCAAAGTTTTTTAAACCTTCATTTTTTATTCAAAGTTTTAGATTTAAGGTTTTATTTGGACCCACACCCATCTTATCGCTCCCTCATGATGCTCCCCATACGTGGTTTGCATGCCTCTCACCTCTTCTTGTCTTGATTTTTTCATTTTCTGGTGTCAGTTCCCTCATTTGTTGTTTGGAACCATTACTACTTGCATGTGAACTTAGAAATGAGCTTGCACTTCATTTAAATGTTGCTTCTCTACATATAAATATTTTAATTGAACTTTTTTTCATTGAACTTTTTGTATGGGTGCTATTGCGAGGTCTCATTACCTTAGGTGCAACCTAGTAATAACCTAATGTTTTCTTCTGAGCCGGTGCTCCCCCCAATAAGTGAGATTGAAGAGCGACTGCATTAACCCTATCTCCCTCTCTGCAAAAACTCTGCAAAGGTTCACTAAGTAAGAATGCATTATATTAAATCATTAGTGAAATTTGTATATGTTCAAAAATGTTAGATTAATAAAAAAAATTGCAAGGTGTAATTTAAAAGTGAATGGAAATTAGATTTTAGAGCTAACTTGTAGCTCTTGTCAAGTTTGAGGGCCTGCAGCACGTAACTGTGGATTCTAAGGATAGTAAAGAGGTCAATGTCCTTGGTAATGATTCTCCAACAGGTGACTGCGAATTTCGAGGATCCTAATGTGGTTGGTGTCCTTAATAATGATTCTCCACAAGTGGAGGGACTTGAGGTAGAGGAAAGAGAAGGAGATATCTCGAATGCACACATCTCCATATTTTGTCCCTAGGAAACATACCTCAAACTCCCTCTTGTAGGTCACACTTCTCCACCATCTTCTTATGATCCGCTTCATATGTCTAGTCTTTGATGTGGTAGGCTTTTGCAATGATCCCATATTCACAAATATAAACGTACAATTATCTTTTGTGAATTTTTACTTGAATGTAAGGCTTGATGAATCGCTTGATGAATCGTCTATAAGCTATGTGAGTTCCTATTCCACATTTCTCTAGTGAAAGTCCTAATGCATTTAGGATAATATATTTCTCAATCACGGCATACATTATGGTGAGATCCAAATACTCCTTTATTGTGGTCGCATGTTTCAACTCTGAAGCAAAAAATGTAAAAAAGACATTATGATGTTGGTTCTTACTATGGTATTGAATTCATATGTAATAGTAGAAACTTTAGCACCACATTTACCATCATCCAACTCTTTTATGTAAAACCGAAACACCCCAAGTCAATGAACATGAACAAATATCTCACATATTTTCTTTATTCCCCTCAACCTCTAAATTATGAGAAGAAGGAGACCCTGGCTGGCTGGAATGATGTCCAAACGTCACCAATAGCAAGATGATCAAACCCATGGATAGAGAGCTAGTGTATAATGAATTTCCAAGGATTTCCATACTTTATATTGACAATGAACATTATAAAACCACTTAGATAAGATCCAAAACCTAAATGTGAAGAGGCTCACCGATCATCTTCGTTAGAAAACCACATATTCGAGCATGAGACTCACATGTAGATGGACTAAGTCATGGCATTTGCAGCTGAGTTACCACACTCAACATCCCACGTCAATGGCCACATCGACCTATGGAAAATGTGTTGCATGGAATCAAGATGTGGATTGGTGTTATTGCATAGATCTATGCTTTGCATGGAATCCACATGTGGACATAGCTATATTTAAAATATTTTTTACATGAAATTTGGAGTGGCATTTAACATTTAATAATTCTACTTATGACAATTATAGATAGGTGTTGGTGAGAAAACAACTCTGCCTCATGAATCCAACCCTTTGAAGACATAGTGGCTATCGAATCTAGGAGGGTTGGATAATAGAGGATTGTATATTGTTTGTATAATTGTAAACACTTGAGATACAAGTACGAATTCCATGTGGCATGTGTGAATAACGTTTGAATATATATGTGTTCTTGAATAAATTGTCTTTCCTTTCTGTCATGGCTACAATGTGTCATTCTGATTGATGGAAGATAATAAATGTTTCATAGTCTAAGAAGGAAACAAGACTAGATACTCCCCTACCATTGTTTGAGCTTTATTTCTGAACTTCCACCTCTTTTATCATAATTTTTTTATGTTAAAAATGTTTATGCATTGCGACCATAATAACAACTCGAAATAAAGCTCAATGAAGAGCATAGAAGCATTAATTATTAAAAACAATTAAATCAATAAGTTTATTGATTGATGAATGTACATGTTTAAAATACCTAATTATCAAATAAAGCATGTTACTTGTTGGTCCTTAAGTCTGCACCTCATTGTTAAAGGGCAGAGTTAGGCCACCTCAAGTTATGAATGGTTGGGTTTTTTATTTATGGGTTAGTTAGAGGGTTTGTTTACCAAGACATGAGAATAGTTTGGTTGTCCAAATGACATGGACGAGGGTCCTCCTTGGATGGTGGTACATTAAGGACACATAAGTGAGACAATAAAGGTAAAAAATAAAGAAAAACAACAAACCATTAAATGAAAAATCTGTTGCCAGAATTTTAAATCCTAAAATATCATTTCAAGCATTAAACATTTACCAAAAACACAGTCATTCCCATAGGTTGTAAGAAAAACAAATATTCCTCAAATTTATTTTTTTATCACAGGTTGCATATTAATAAACACAAGTTATACAGTAGTTGAAGGAAAAGAAATGTACTTCACATAAATCAAAATTGTATTCAAGATAAGAAACAGGGACAAATTTGGACACAAACACACTATCATCAATAGTATCTTCACCATGTAAAGAGATTTAATCCATGCGCAGAATGGGTCCAACTAGATTTTGTGATATTTTTCTCCCAAAAAACCGAACCCTCAAAACATACAGAAACTGCATATGTATAAGAGTTGCAGAGGCTCTCGTCCATCTGGGACTGAGACTTAACTCTACACTACCACTTGTAAAACAACTTATTAACTTAACTAGAAATTGTTGGAGTATAGTAATGTATACTTCACACTTGACTTAATAAGAAAGAGTGGTTCTTATCACACAAAAAAGACCACTTATTATCCTTTAAACTTAAAAGAGTCTTGAGCTAAACAATTAAAAACTATTATTTGTGATAAAATTAGACTGATGCATGTGCTGGAGCGAACTAAGATTTGACATAAAATGGATAGGAGTGACAAAACCAAGTTTTGTATTGATCATGGGCATGCATTCATGATATTGGAGGCCACTGGAGATATTTGAATGTACTGGTAGTGAAATAAGCAAATCATTTGGTGTTTTCCTGGAGTCTCTAATATTCTTTCTACAGTATGGATTATAGTTTCCCCAATTTTGGTTTGGCATTGCAGGGTTTGGATTCTGGAACATTTGTTTCGTACATGTTGGCTATTGTCGAAATACTGCGTGATGGGAAATCTGATGATATGGATTGGCTTGACGCTCCCTAGTTTGATGCCCCTTTCAAACTTTAAAATGTGCCATTAACAGAGATAAGCCATTCTAGGAATTTGGCTTTTAGGAGTTTTGGAGTGCAGAATATTCATATCTTATGGAGGCCCAGAGTCATTAACCGCCACTTATGCTAATTAACCCGAGATGAAGAATTTAATCATTAATTATTTCGAGAGTTCGAGACTATGAATGATAATTTTGAGAACCTCCTGGAGTGACAATGCTACAGAGTGATGTGGCATTTTGGTACCCACTTCAGCTGTTCGGGGCTTTGGCACTTCGGGATTTCAGAGAACTGTGCTTTCTTTGATTTGAAATCCCCCGGAGTGCTAATCTCTTGGAGTTCTAATCACATTTATCTTAATTAACCCAGGATTATCTTTTAATCATTTGGCGTTCAGGAGTTTGGACTACAACTCTCTTGGAAACTGTGTTAACTCCTTATCAAAAGATCTTGGAGGAAATTTCCCTGGAGTGATGTGGTGGTTGTGACATCACAATCGATGACGTTTCATGAAAAAAAGGGTGACACGTGTCACCTAGAATAATGCAGATGAAAATGCTAAATGTGCTTAAAATAAGTGCCACGTGTCTCATATGATGGATTCCACGTGTCTCAAGTGATGGATGCCATGTGTCATGAGATAAGAGTGTCATGTGTCTCCGGCGCTTCGACGCTTCGACACTTCAGCGATTTGTGTTTTCTCTCGGTTGGAATCTCTCGAAGTGACAATCTCTTAGATTCATTAATTCTTAATTAGTGCTAATTGATATGGGATTAAGAAATATTTACCATTAAATACTCCTAGAGTTCGGCGTTCGAGACTTTGGGAGACTGTTCCTTCTCTTGATAAAAATCTCCTAGAGGAAAATCTCTCAGAACTGACGTGACAACCTAATGTGAATTGTTGATGTGTCACATA